>VZSF01003931.1:1210-61537 GCA_013398295.1 Chionis minor | reverse complement strand
GCGGGAAGGCAAAGGGCCCGCTCACCTCAGCGCCGGTGTCGCGCCGCTCCCCTGCCCGCCCCCAGCCGGGGAAAGCCGGACGCGGGCCGGGGCACAACCCCCCCCCTCTCAGCGCAGCGGTGCGGGCCCTGGCAAAGGCGGCGTTTTAAATAGACGCATTATTTTAGCCCGGCAGTGCCCCTCTAAATAGACGGTTTCAGCTAGTTCCCAAACTGGAGACAAGGATATTATTTTACACTCGAGAATAGTCCCATTGAACTCGGTAGCACTGCTCGCATGTGTGTAGTTAAACACGGGTGTTTGCAGGATTGGAGCCAATACATTCGGCTGTTGTGGGTACAACAATACAGTAAATTAAACTGACTTCGGAAAGACAGAGGCTTGCATTGCCGGCTTCTCCTGGGGGGCGGTGGAATCCTCCGCGGCATGCCGGTTGTCCCGGGGACTGCCGCAAATAGCAGAGCCGGCGGCCTGCCCACAGCTCGTCCCAGCGCGTTCTTCCCCAGTCAGAACAAAATTGAATTAGGTTGAATTTCCAGTTCACAAGTTCAGGAAGTCAGGCACTTGGATGCGGTCGCTTAAAGAGAAGCTGTGGATGGAAACCGTTTGGAGAAGAGTCTCGGATGGGGGTCATTTCAAACAAACCTTTCTGCTGGACGCGCCTCTCGGTTGAGTGGAGCTCACGGTGCTCACCTTCCCCTTCACATCTCACAGTTCATTTAATGTGCGATGTCACAAAGCATTTTAATGTCACTTTGAGACTTCTATGGGCCACGCTCAGTGTTGCTCAAAATTATTCCAACTCTATGTTTAACATAGTAAATATGATTATCTGCCCCGGCTGAACTTGCTTTTGGCTCAGCCATTTTAGGAATAGCCGTTCGTGCATTGCAAGGTGGCAACTTTTATAGTGGTTAACTCTTTATTACGCGTCTCAGGAAACAGCTTTCAAGGTGAACTCTATGGTGATAACTTAATAGTGCAAAATGCAGTGCCCAAGATGAGCAAAAAGCCCTTACCCTGCATCTCTGCAGAAACCCTGTTACAACTCTGGCAAGTTAAATCTGAACAGCTGACCTACTGAAAAACAACACTCTAGATGAATAACAGATTCTATAAATGATATAGCACATGCATATAAATATCCAAGGGTTAAACAATAAGTCAGACACTACTGCCTCAGACTTCGGAGATATTCAAGCTCCAATCAATCTGAGGCTAGGATATTACTGTCTGACACCTGAATATGCAAAGAAGATTAGATGGATGTGAAGAAAATCCTTTTTATAAAGAGAGGGAAGTAAGTGCTTGAATACATTGTGTACCTCTGAATGTTCTTTACTTCCGTTTGCTTCCATTTTTTCTCGCTATGCAACTCCCACGTTCCCAACTAACTCATTTAATCTTAAATACAAAACCGCTGCAGTCTAAGTAAATATTCAGCAACATGTTAACAAGGGGGCTAAAGCATTAGGATATTGCCTGACTTTGCTTCCAAGATACTGCGTTCCATAAGGAGAATATGCAGCCGCTCCCAGCTTTAAGAATATCTAAGTATAAAATGCTGCGAGAAGCATGATTTCTCAGCTGGCTATCTTTTTGCATCCTTGCCAGATTCCCAGGGGAGCTTGGTGAGCCAAACCTTCAGGAGGTGGACTGAAGAACTTCAGCACACTTCAGGGGAAAGATTTGAAAGTTTAACTTTCTTAAAATGTAGGAGCAAAGATCTGGTTAGTATTTGGATGGCAAATGCACCAAATTTTATAAGCACAAACCGATGGGCTGTGGCAAACCACTTGGTACAAGTTAGACCACAGAAACCAAATAAATGAACAGATTTCACTGTTGCAGGGAGGGTGCAGTAAACAACTCTATACTGATGTATGATTAGGCTGAAATGTTGCAGCTGATTATAATTCCCCCAAGAATTTAAACTCCGTATTTTATATATTATGAGATAAACAAATGCGCACATTCAGTAGCACAAAGCAGAACTTTCCAAACGGTGGCATACATATAATTATTGGTAAACAAGTAAATTCAAAGGTTTACACAGCCTATTACAGAGCTAGGAGCTTCTCCTGCTGGTGATGGTATCCACTATTGTGGACGAGTGCCATCCATGCTGGCAGTAGGATGGTGGCACCAAGCAAAAAGAAACAGGTGGGCTTGTTGGTGTAAACAACAGCCATTATGATAAGCAGAAGTTGTGTGGCTGAAGGAATATTAGCTTTCAGAGTTCTTCTCTGCTGCCTTGCATCTTTTCTGGAGTCGTCACACTACTCTCTGTAGCATTTCTTCTCACTTTGCCTGCTGCAATTATATCCGTGGATGGGCAGTTCCAAACATAAGTGCTTTAGTCTTGATGTTGCTTTAATATCAACCTTGATTCACTTAGCTATTTACCATCTTCTTCTACAATTAATTTTGTAGTCTGTTCAGAGAAGCATTGATCACGTACATGACACATCATTTGCTTGATACACAAACTTGGTACGCACACACATGATCGCAGTATTGTGACACAGGAAAAGCTATCAAAAACTTGTCTGTAATGAATATCAGTCATGGTATTTGCATTGCACATTTGCAAAGTGTTTTTTTAGGAAGAGGACCCCAAATAAAATATTTGGAGGGCTGATGCACTGGAAGAGGCTAGTGTTAGCTGAAAAGAATTCTTTGATTTTTTTTTCTAGACTAGAGGTTTTTAAGGGATATGGAAAGACATCTTGGGTTGTTCATCTCACCTAACTTTAGACGTCTACTATGTGAACGTCTGCATCTGAGCTAGTCACTCTCTCTACTGAGTATAAAGGGAACCAGAAATAGTCACTGTTAGTGTATGATTCATCTAACCTATTTTAGATGTCTACATTATGATAAGCTGAGTTGCATCCTAGAAATGTCTGTTTCTCTCCATTGACTGTAACAGGACCGGCGGGTGTCAGCTGTAAATGTCTGTATTGTACGAGTCCGCATTTACTCAGCCGAATGCCACCCATGTGATTTTAACATGAGTTATCCCACTGTCCCACTGTTCCACTTGTTTTGAGGTCTTACAGTAGTGAATGGAGCATGCAAAATACTTTATGCAATGTAAAATGGTGAGGACTACCCCACTGAATATATTGAAAGACAATAAAATTTAGACTAGTCGTATTCAGGAGATTATGGGGCCCTCCCAATCAACTTTTGAGATTAAATTAAATTAAATGTAATTATGAGCATTTTAGATTTCTTTTGGAGGATCTTCTGATACCATAATAGTAACCACACTTAATGATGGACTCATACTTATTGGAAGCTAGTGTATATTTAGTATAGCAGTATATATACACACTATATACTGTGTATATATATATATAGTATGTGTATATATATATACACACACTATATAAAATGTGAATATTTCTATGCAGAAAAGAGACCAAAGACAAGATCAAAAGCTTGAGTGATAATGTCTAATGTTAAAAGCTGCACTGCTTGGTATACAGTAACAAAATCAACTTTCACAGACAACGAGGCAGAGGATGTGTTTTGATGTAAAATATGTTGAGAACTAGGCTAGCAACAGAATCGTACAGGAAAGACACTGCACAGAAGTGTTCTGATGTCAGAACTGAAAAAACTGCTGTCAAAAACTGAAAAATAATACTTAATTTAAGGCTTCATAACTATTTTCTCAAAAGACAATTTGTGACTGCAGTTGCATACTGCCATGCCTGATGTATAAGCTATCACCTAGGCTTCCCTTACAAGAAATCCAAGTTCTTCTAGCACCTAAGAAGGCTAGCAGGCTAAACAAAGAGCCAGTTAGTGGCAGCCACACAGAAATGCTGTATTTTTAATCTTGCCTTTTTAGGACTTTAGATATTCTAAGCTGCTGGGAGACACTGCCAGAGATCCACAGGGCTGAAACTTCCTTCAGGAATTAGATGCTTGAATGCAAAATGGAAGGAGAGGATCCTGTTCTTTGAGGAGCAGGAGGTGCTGCTGGTGCTATCACCTGTCCCGTCTTCCATTAACTGTATCAGTACAGTGCTGAGAAAGGAAGTAGGAGGTCTGGGTTCAGTTGTTTCCTTTGCTTAATGAACTGTGACTTCTCAAGGCACAAACCTTACAACAGCATCTAGGAGAATCTGAAGATGAAGACAGAGTTTTCAATCCTATTGACGCTCTTCCTCCTGGACAGGGTAGTTAAACACTGCAAGAAAATAAGATTACACACATAAAATATATCCCACACAAACACACAGAGACTTTGTAATTGACGTATTTGCCCTTGTGTGGGGAAACATGAGTTCTAACCCTATACTGCCACATATTTCATGCCTTCTTTTTTTTTTAAAAAAAAAATTAGGTTTATAACTGGCCTCCCTTCTCCCTAATAACTTGACTATCTAGATTAATGATTAGAGTGTTCTCTCTTGTGGCTATGAGGATTTAATAATTCCATGCAAAGTGAAATGCCTTCAGAAGGAGAGATGACAGCACAATTTTATTTTGGAATACTCCATTTCATAGCTGCTAAGTAGCAAAGGCTGAAAAAGGAGTTAAACATATGCCTTGCACACCCTGGACAATTCTAATCATAAGAAAATACTACCACCAGCTTGGTTTTGTGACAAGTGTAATCAATCAGTGGGATGCGCTCTGAGAATGCTTAAGAGAGAGATCAAGCTTTTCAGGTGAAAAAGAGGGGTGAATTTTTTAAAGCATCCCCAGATACCAAAGTATACAGACCATGGCAATTTTGCCCATGCTCAGGTGATCTCAAGGAACATACAGGACCGTTGGAACTTGTCAGAAACTTGAGAGAGAAAGGATCATATAAAATAGGTATTTAATGTGACCCGCGGCATATTACAGAAACTAATCCATTTTTGACAGCTGTGTTCAACATGGTGAAATGGCTCAAGTCAGTGGAAATTCAATACTGATTCCAACAGGACCAGTGTTTTATCTGCTATATAAATAAAGGAAGTCCTTCACACACAGTGCATTAAAGTGTCCCCAAACACCAAACACTTTGTGTGCATTATTAGAGTTCACATTTTTCCATTAGAAGACATTGGCCAAGACAGTTAAAAATCTCTTGTGGGCATAATTCATGGTTCAAGGTTCTTGCAAAACTGCTCCACGAAGATCAAAAGTCTACAGACACCAGAGAGTTTATCCAAGGGACTTCTAAAGTGCTGAATACTAAGCAGCTCCATTTTCAAAACTGGAGCTTAAAGTCAAGCTTGACTTTATGATTTAACCCGTTACATCTTTTGGCCAAGTGTCTCACAGGTTCAAGAGAGTTTCTCTTCAGTGGGGATTTTTCCATTATGGAAATGAACTAAGAAGCAACTCCAAGATTCTGGAAAATGCCTAGTAATAGCGATTACAGCTATAACTCTTGCTTTAGTGAAACTTTATTCCAATCCACTAACCATTCATGCACTTGTTTACTGTGTATATACATAACGTGAATTAACTTCGTGATTCACACATGAAAAAATTAAGCACGCGCTTAAGTCTTTTCAGATGACAGAAAAAGAGCAAAGTTGGTGAAAGATTAAGGTCTGCTCCCTTTTCCAACACATGAATGTGAATTTTGATCACATGTAGTAAGGCTTAGAATGAAGGAAAGGTTTTGCCTGGGAAATTGAGAAGAAGGAGAGGAAAACTTTGTTGGAAAATTACATCAGTTAGGTCCTTTTGAAGTTATACTGTAGTCTTGAACTAGAAGAATGCCCAAAGGGCCTTTCCAGTCTGCTTGCTTAAGATACACCTTGTTCTCTAAGTCTGTTGAACATTCTAAGGATGAGATCAGTTTTAAATTGCAAACACATGATTGCCCTAATGGCTCGTGTTTGGATTTCTTGAAGTAGTTTAAGTGAGAAAGTCTTTGGATAAATTGACTGGCTTTACTAGGTTCCCAGAGGAGAGACATTAATTCACGGTCCTTGTAGTTTTCTGAAGCAAATGACAGTGAACAATCAATCAGCTTTATTTTTTTCTGCATAATCAAACATATTAAAGGGAGGGGGCCAGGAGGAGGGGGCTAGGCTTTTTTCAATAGTACCCAGTGATAGGACAAGGGGCAATGGGTATAAAATCGAATATAGGAAGTTCCATCTCAACACGAGGAGGAACTTCTTTCTTTTGAGGGTGGCAGAGCACTGGAACAGGCTGCCCAGAGAGGTGGTGGAGTCTCCGACTCTAGAGACATTCCAAACCCGCCTGGAGGCCATCCTATGCAACCTGCTCTGGCAGGAGTTTGGACCAGATGATCTCCAGAGGTCCCTTCCAACCCTTAACTTTCTGTGATTCTGTGATATTTCCAAGATACTCTTGTATAGGTCACCACATTAGGATAATTATGTATTTTTAAAGGTCCAGAAAACTGTAATTGCTTTAAGTGGAAGATTTCACACTTCATGGGGTTTTTTATGTTAGTCCAAAATACCAAAGGAAGAATTGTTTCTGACCTTGAAAATGTACAATTCACAGAGGCAAAACGCCCAGGGTAGGAGGAAAAGCAATACTTGCGCAGCCTGGCAGCTCAATTAACAGTGAATGCTCTAACGCGGTATGCGAGTATTCTCGGCTTTAACTGGCAGCGAGGTTAGTTAATAATTCAAGGGTTCCTCATAGTCCAAGCGCCAAATGGTGTTTAGAATGTGTGATTGATGATCACCACAGTAGCTAATCGCTAGCCCTTGGGGAAGCCTGGAAGAGGAGCTGAGATCCCCTGGGAGTGTTCTAGTCGTGATGACCTCTAGGTATGAATCAGGAATTTGGAAGAGTTCAAGAAATCTGCCCCAGGTGAATCAAATACTTGAAGGACTCAGAAAAAAAAATTACTGAAAACATTTAATGTGGAACATAACAAATTAATTAAAAGCAATACATTCGTGCATCACAAGAAATGTAATACATACACATTTAACAAAAGAAAGGATTTTTAAAATGAAAAGATGTGGAATTGTTCTAAGTGCTCGCAGGTGCAATCATGTTGGAAATAATTTTCTCCATGCTTTTGAGATTAAATTGAGGTGCAGCGAATTTGCAAAGGTCCTGTTGCATGTGCAGGTGGGAGCCTCGGCATAGACAGAAGGAATACCTTTCTTCTGTCCTCTCATTTCTCATGGAAAGTTCTAATGATACCTACGCAGCAAGGAGACCTGTTTCGTTTCACCATTCTGTGTCTAGCAGATGAGCTTCTGCCTGGGTTTTTGCATTTTGTTTGATCATTTTCAGTTCATGGTATATCGTCATAGCACTGCTCAGTAAAACAAACAAATGCTTCACTATATTCTCTTCTGCTTGATCTCCCCTAACCCCCTGCCCTTTGCCGAGTAGTTCCTGAGCTTTGTTATTTTTCCATTCTTTTCTGGCAAGAGCATATAATTTTCCTTTCACAAGCTGAAGGAAACTGACACAATTTCTAAGGAGAACAGTGGAAATGAGTCTTCTCTGTCTCACTATTTACACTTTGCTGGAAGAGCTGGTATCCCATACAGCAATTATCGTGAAGTTTGGCTATCTGCCGTTTATGCATTGTATCTCACCAGAATAAAGGAAAAACTTTAGTTAATGATGTGTGATCCCTGGTGTTCACACTTTCCTCTCACTGGAAGTGAGACCTTTTCCAGTTTGGCTTTGAGATTGTCAGTCTTCCAACGCTGTAACTCCCCCTGGTCCTTCCAAAGTGCTCAGGCAGGGCTCAAGTTTAAAGGATAATCGCTCACCTCCTCCAGCGCTGGAACCCGCTTCCCTGCTTGCTGTGATGCTGACAGCTACAAGAGTCCACCGGTTTCCTCAGCTCAGCAGTTCCCTTGAATATTTTGAAAACTTGCAGAAGCAAATTGATATAGTTCGCAGCTATATCCCCTTGAATCCGATCGCTGAAGTGACAGAGCACGGACTGTGTGTTATTTCGTCACCAAGGCTGGTGGGCTGGTGCTGGCCCTCGCGGGTGTAGCTGGCAGACTCTGATGCTCAAAGCTGGAGGCGAGGTGTGTCAACCAACCTTAGAAGAGGCGGTGGAAACCTCTGGATCTGTGAGACTGATTCCCTGACTTTTTAATCTAATGCAGTCCCTAAAATGGAGCGAGAATGCCTGTACTCCTTACAGGGAACTTTTAACCAGGTGTTGATGCATCCAATTATTTTTTTTTTTCTGTAAATGTGCACACATCTGTTCAATATTTTCCACTACCATGGATCACAGAAACAGCTTTAAGTCTGAGTTCCCTCTCATATTTAAATCTGCTGAATAGCCATTTTATTTAGCACATTCAATAATAATTTGGATATTTGCTATATGAATATCTGTAATCAATACACAAATGAAGTTGTGGCTTACTGCTTCAATCCAAATAGATTCAACTGTCATCTAGATTTCTCTTCAAAAACACGGTATATTACCTTTGATGTCAAACATTTGTTTTTTCTGCTAACCTCCATTTATTATCTGAAGTTACTTTTTGTTGTTGTGATTAGGGAGGAACCTTCTACTATACCCCAAATCAATCCCTTGGCATCATCTATGATCTTCTGTTATTTTAGGGGTGTAATAACGATTTTCTCATTTCTCCAGTCATCTGTTGATCTGAGAAACATTTGTGCTCTGCTCAAAGGAATTAGAAATGCTCTAACACTGACATTTTTGAGCAGGAGAGACGAGGCTATTGCTTTTTTTGCTGTAACGCTTTTATCATTCTTTGTTCTATGGCACAAATTCAAGAAGTAACATGAAGAGAGCTATCTTAGGCGAGTACACTCTTGTCCAGAAATAAACAGAAATAGATGAGCACAAAACCTGTTCTATAAGCCATTTAGCAATTGTGTATAACAGCAGCATTAGATTTCAAAATTAGGCATGTGATCACTAAAGACAGTACTTTGGAACACAGCTTTAGCGGTACAGGGGTGTCAGAGGTCAAACCAGACACAGACAAATCTGCAGGACAGAGCTGAAAAAAACGGAGTTCTTCAGAATGCGGAACAATGACATAGAAAAAAAGTGGCTCTCTTCTGGGAATGAGAAAGGGAAGTTCTTGAAGGAATACTCAGGTACTCGTGTAGAAATACTATAGCATTATAGCTGTAGCTATAGTATAACAGCGCTCATCTAGAAGTGCTATCATACCTTTTGTCCCTGGGGAAAAAAACCTAGACTTTGATTCACGACATCTGTTGTTCTAGACCTTGAAAACAAGATGAGAATAAGGAAGATGACTCGTCTGAGCAAACCTATGAAATCCTAGACGTCTTTGCAGAGATGTGGAAGAATAGATGCAGCTGAGTACGCAGTTGACTGCGTGCCACCATCTACTGTGACATCTGATTTTAGTAACGATAGAGACGTATGCATAGAGATCAGAGATACACTGCTCTGACACATACACCTGAATAAAAGCGCAAAGATGTAAGATATTAACATTGAGCCTTCTGTGATCTGATTTCTTGACCTTCACAGTAGGTGACTGCAGACAAGAGGCTAATGCTAAAACGCAAACTAGCTGTAGCAGGCATTGTTTAATTCAAGCTAAATGAAGGCTGCAGTGCTGTATCTCTATAAAGCTATTTGAGCATGTCTGCATCAGATTAGAAAATCAACTACATTCAATCATTTTCTAATCTGCTGCTTACTGTTGTGGAGAAGGGTTTTATGAGATGCAATGTGTTTGTTTTTACAAATACAGTCTGACAGGGTGACTTACCTTCTGAAGATGCTCTTTATTCTTGTTTCTTTCTAGGTAACTAGGGAAGAAAAGCTGTCCAGGAACTGTCAGGATAAAAAAAGTACATACCTCTGAGCACCTAATTAGAAGTTCTGTTTGCTTCTTTGTACAGGCTTTGGGTCTGCTTTACGTAGTTTCAGATTCCCTCATTGTCTTCCCGTAGCGTACCTCTGGCCGCACCCATAATGCTTTGGGGCTCTGGAGAAAGACCCAGCCGGGTGTCCAGCAGCCAAGTCCCTTGAGGAAGAAGCCTCTTACACTGCCTTTCAGATCACCTCCTCATGTGGTCTGCAGTGACTTGAGATTGCCAGCACGTATTCCACGCCACCGCCATGGTGTGTGCTTTTGCCCACATAGGTCGCACATCTCTGCGAAAGCACGGCAGCACAGGCACGTATTGGGACCACCACCACCGACGGGAAGGTGCCCTCTCACGTGATAGAAAACTTGACATTTGGAATAGCAGCCTGCCTATCCCCACGTCACCCCATGATGACAACCAAAAGTCATACAAGTGGCGTGTAGGGTTAGCAGAGCGACGTCCATGCTTATCCCTTGGCTTGCTCAGGAAACACACTCCCTTCCTCGCACACCTGGAAACCTGCTCTAACACCCCTCAGCCCCACACTGGATCTGGCTTGGGAACTTTGTCTTATTGTATAGTAGATTTCTCTGGGACAGAAGGTTGGCATGGGAGTCTTCTTTCGAGGAACTGTCCCCGGGCAGAAAGGAGAGGGCTTGGCACCAGCTCCATGCTAAGAATAACTCCCTGCCCGTTTCACAAACATCCCTACATGTCAGCTGGGCACTTGGTACCAGATCTGTCAGGGATGCTCTTGACAGAAAAGGTTATGAGAGCGAGATACCTACTGTTAGCTGGAGTTCATTTGTTGTGGGGACTGCACACTTCTGAAGTGCTTTTGCAATGGGGAACTTACCATGGGGACCTTCTGCAGAAGGACCCCTTGATGCCACTGATCTTTCTCAATGCCTTTAGGGTTTGGCAGTGTAAGCCCAGCTGGCAATTAAACATTTCAAAGTAGTTTGGGGACCTGAGAAGTAGTCCTTTCGGTGCTTTTAGTGACTTTGAGCTGACTGTGGGCTATTGTGACCATGGAGTATTGTTTTCTGAGCCCTGGCTTCAAGAGCCTCTTTACAAGTAGCTATTGTGAGTGAGGAAAGCAAAGGCATTGTGTCCTGGACAGTAATAATGACCTAAGTCTTCCTCATTATTTCCAGAAGGTTTATCACAATTTATCTTTGTGGTTTGATTTTTGAAAAGGCCTGGCTGGTCAGAGTGACTAATACGAAGTGGCTACAACTCGAATGTGGAGGAAGAGAATATTTGCTGAATAACCGATTGCTGCCAGCCAACAGCTGCTGCAGTCTCCCATGCCAGCAGGGGTCATCTGCAGAGTGACTGAGCCACCAGCAGAAACCGCATGGAGGTGATGCAGCTTCCTGCAGCGCCACGGTGGCAGTACCTTCCAACCAACTCCTGCCAGTTGCTGGCAAAAGATGGTAGCAACCCCTCAGTTTTGAGCTAGTACATGCTGGACATACTCGGCTCTGGAAGTGAGTGTCTTTCTCAAATAGTATTTGTTTTAATATGATGCGCCTGATGTAAATGTATTGGTCTGAAAAGAGATGAGGTTTACCTGAAAGGCTGCAGCGTGCTGAGTCCTGCACCGCAGCTGAGCAAAAGCTTTCCTTTTCTCACAGACAGTCAGAAGTGGATGCACTTCACAGGCATAAAATACATAGGAACAGCATCATGCTGGAAATATTTTGTCGTGTTTTTGTGTTTACTATCTCTAATACATACAACCATTTATATACATATATATGAACCCACGCAATAAACAGCTGTCCAGAGCACACTTGCTTCCTGACTCTCTCATCTAAGCTTTCCTTACTGATCTGGAGCTTTTCCCAAGGATTTATGACATATCTAGGCCAAATTATTTAAAACTCAGTCTGCTATAGAAATAGTATTGTCTTTCCTGCTGCATTCATAGCCAGAATTGTGTAAGTATTGTTCAGACTGCTTGGTGATGGCTTTAAATCTAATACTTAGCAAGAAATATACCAACTAGAATGGACACGATGCTCAAGTTTTGAAGTTCTGACATGCTTGCATCTTAGTAGACTCTGTAAAGTAATGCTTTGAAGTCAGATTTAGTAGTGCCAATGGTTTTGCCCTTTGACTCCCCATTTTAGGCAGTACCTGAGATATCTGTCTTTCCTTGTAGGAGGATAGAAATATTCCCTCCTCAACCTTTAAACTCTCAAATATTTCTACTTTTTTTCTCTACAACGTATGTCTTGTCGTTTAATTGTTAGAAGCGTTTCATGACTGCCTGACTTGCCTGCCTGAAAATGTGTTCAAATGAGGTTTACAAAAGGACAAGACAGGACCGGACTGTATTTCTGATTTCTACAGAGCTGCCAGGGAGGAAGCACTGAACAGCAGTTTTGCTGAAATTATGCCCCAAAACGACATTTTTAAGAACTTACTTCTGGGAGTTTGCTACTAAAATTTCGAGACATTCTAGAAGACCATTCGCCTATAATACTTACTGTGATAATTATTACCTCATTCAATTATAAAATAATGGTGTGAGCACAAAAAGCTTTTCCCTTTTCCAGTTTACAGGGTTTTGAAAATGCAAAAAAAGTTTTTAGATGCTAAAATCATAAGTTTGCTGAACTCAGCATTGCACTTTAAGGGTATTAGTAATCTGTCCAGGTTGTCTCTGTGGTTTTACATGAAAATACTATATTGCAGCTTCTTTCTGAAAGGTAAAGATTTCAAAATGCTACTGTGTATTATTTATGCTATTGCAACTGTATGGTAAAATAGCCATTGATGATATTGTCGTGAGAAAATTGTAAATTAAATGAAATCATTAATAAAAAGCAAAATTGCATTGCTACTAAAGATTAAACATGCATTAGCAGGGTCTAAGTACGGGAGCATTTCAGTATTTGTTTCATTTTTATATTATGCTGAAAATGGTTAATGGTTCCCCCTTACTGAAGTCTGCCAATTTTATTAAAATAAATGCTAGAATTGTCCTTATTAAATCTCAAAGAGAGAACAGTAAAAAAATAGGTTTTGTTATGAATTATCTGCAAACAGCGGAGCACATAGCAAAGTATTGAACCAGGTGGCACACTGGAATTAACTGGTGCGTACTGGGAGCCTCCGTGACTGCAGGTACGGAAATGCGGAGGCCGAGCAGCCAGCAGGGAAATCGGGGGGCAGCAGCCCCTGGAGTTCACACCTCGGTGATGTGGGGCTGGAGCAAGGCAAGAGCCTGCTCATCTTGTTCCTACGGAGTTGGAGGCAGAGGGATTTGGCATACTCATTTTCCTTTGTCAATGAATATGATCACACTAAGAATATACCATACTTTGAGCCTTTTAGCACCAAATGGTCCCTCGAATGGAACAGGTCTGAAAATTTGATTCACTCGTTAGGCAATAGTGCAAAAAAAAAAGGTGTTTTTGCCCTCTTGCCTCATGTAGCTGAGCATAAAAGACGGGGTTTATGTCACAGCTGTGCCTGAGCGTGCCGTCCTTAAGCGGGAACAGGAAGCCTTGACGCAGCCTCTTCTGCAACACATTATGTCTGTATTTAATACTTGTCATTTTGAGAACAGCCTTTTAAGGGAAGAAAATCAGCACTATTTGTTGACCCAGCAGCTTATAAGTATTTTAATCTCTGATGAAAATTTAATGGTGCCAGCAAGTAGGAAGCACACACCAGATTTTCCCTTCACCTGTCATGTGTCTTGTATTACTTCAGCCTCTGTCAGCTCCCTTTACCAGCCAGGCAAGGAAAGCAAAATAAATGAAATGCTCTCTAAGTGATGGATCAAAGACAAGGCATAACCCTTATCTATTAGGCCTAATGAGAAGGAGTTGTTAGAAGCTTCCATAAGCCCACGGATTCTGTTATATATAAGGGGTTAATGAGTTCTTACCTGCCGCATAGGTTAGAAAGGATTCAGTTGGAGCTGGAGACTGTAGCCACTCTCGGTGTGCATTAGAGAACCCCATTCATGAGCTCAATTTCTAAAATGTACACTAAAACAGGTTCTTTGTCAATTCTCTGCAATCATGTTCCTTGGGGCTTTAGCACCTTTTTAGTTTTCTGGCTAAATTTATTTCTGGTCAGTTTGAGCACGTGTGATTTTATGCAAGTGTTGTCCTTTAGCTTACTATCTTTTCCTTTTTGAATTATTTTTAAACAGCAGCATGTGCCCTCCTTCCATCCCTTGTTTTATTAGACGAAACAAATCGCGCTCTCTTAAATCTTCCCTTTGCAGCCCTTCTTTGCATCTGTTTTAATCTGAATATCTCTTTCTCTAATAGCAGTGACCAAAACTATAATTCAATTCAACTGCTGCTGGCTGCACCTTGGGCAACAGAGTCAGTATCTTCGTATTGCTGCTGGAATGGACACTGACAGAAAAAAAGCTAAAATCAGTGATCACACTTTAACATTGAAAAGTTTTATTTTCTTTCCTTTGGTATTGAAACCTCCTTCAACTAAGAACTTCTGCATAGATGATTAGAAAGTAAGAGATGACCTAGAGGCTTTTTCTCTTTCTGACTTTGCAGAAAATGAGATTATTTTATGTCTATACCTTTTCATTTCCTTGGTCTGGACTGTTTTTTCCTGCCTTTCAAAACTGAAGCAAGGACATTATGTCAATTTTGCAAAGATTTGACATTATCACTGTATTGGGTCTGTCTGAGATGGCCTGAATTTTCCCCATAGCAGCCCTCACAGCGCGCGGCACCCAGGCTGTGTCGCCAACATTCCCCCTTCACCAGAAGGCTGGAAGTGGGCAAGATCTTGGGAGGGGACACAGCCAGGAGAGCTGACCCAAACTGACCTAAGGGATATCCCAGACCTTGTGACGTCTGCTCAGCAATAAAAGCTGAAAGAAAGGAGGAGGGGGTGAGGGTATTCCTTATTACATTTGTCTTCTGGAGCAACCACTACCCATGCTGAAGCCCAGATCCCCAAGAAGTAAGTGGCTGGACATCTCCTGCTGATGGGAAGCAGAGAATAAATATTTTGTTTTCCTTTGCTTCTGCATGTGGCCTTTGCTTTTGCTTTATTAAACTGCCTTTATCTTGACCCACACTTTTTTTTCCATCTTATCTCTCCCCGCACTGTCCTGCTGAGGAGGGCAGTGATAGTGCAGCTCGGTGGGCACCTGGCGTCCAGCCAAGGTCAACCCACCACAATCACTTTCTTAACTAAAGCATGAACTCCCTAATTTTCTTTCCAGGATGGGAACCTGGCACATTTCAAACGGCAACACTCATCTGGGCAGATAAACCTTGTTGTCTTTTCTAACTTCATGAGTAACCTGGAATGGTTATTACTGTCTTCTTGTGATTTCTTATTCTAGATACAAAATCCACATTGATTTCTCATTCATTCAGGCTTGTTCACGTTTTCCTGGCCAGGACCAGGGTTCCTCAGGTGCATTGATACACATCCTTATTTTTGTAGCCGTGACTGCTGACTCAATTTCAGTTTGTTGATTAGCTAACCACAGAGCATCCCCAAGGGTACTTCTTCAAAGCAGGATTCTTTTAATGTGCTGTTCTACATTAGAGTATTCCTTCTCCCATTGTTAATTTTACATTTTCATTCTTCAGAGGCACTTCTTTCATTCCAGCCTATTTCATTCTCGAATTCACGGGGCACCGAAATCCTGTTGTTCCAAATATTCATGATTCTTCCTAGATTCACCTGTGAAGAGAATTATCATGTTCTTCAGGCCATCCAAATGATTAGTTAAAATATGCTAGTATTTGACTCAGCACTAATCCCTCTGCTCCCTGTCAATAATCCCCCTTAATTTAAATTTCTTTTTCCTTATTTCTCCACTCCCGATTCCTGTACAGTTCTCCTTATTCCATTTTCTTCTATTAAAGTATCCTGTGGGATTCCACACCTAATGCCTCAATAAACTTCCTGAAAATAGTTTTACTTACACAGTGCTGCAGGAACACATCCACGATAGCTGGGATTCCTTGTGAACTGCTAATGTTTTGGGTTTTTTTGAAGTAACTAAAACCTAATTACAGCTAGAGTGATAAAACTGTTGCGCTTGCACATTTTAAAATGGTTTAGAGGGGAGAGCAAACTCCTAATTAGTGCCTAATAAACAGTGCAGCACTTGCAACGCTGAGGATCAAAGAGTGCCATTTGAAAGGATTCAATACGTGCATCTTGTGAATTTATACAGTGGCCTGAAACAGTCTGAATTAATTACTCCACAGCTCATCTCAATTCTACATGTACTTTTAAAAGCTGTACCTATGAAAAAATATTGTTACAGCAATAAACAAGAGGAAAAAGGGTGAATGAGAATAACATAATAGCTTCCAGCAAAAAGTGTCATCACAAATCCAGATCTTGCCCTAACTGAAATAAACTCCTCCTTCCCTCCCCTATGTAAAAATACATTTAAACTGAATCAGAATCTTTTCATAGAATGAACTGATTTAAATACAGCCTTTTCTTCTTGCTCTTCATACGCAGCCTTGACCTCGTTGGTTTAAGGGCTACAATTATTTTACCCTCTAGTCACAAGTGTGTATCGGTGTTGCACGAGAGACTGACCCGGTGTCGTTGCTATCACTTATCTTTACATGCATGTGCTCTGTCTCAAATTATTACTGTTTATTCACCTCAGAACCAGACTTCTTGTAATGCAAACCAAAGACTAAACCCAAGCTTTACAGAGGTCTGACACGAAGCCCGTGCACTTCTCATGTCCCAGTTTGTGGGCTGAAGCCACCCACACTGGGATTTTGCAGAGAAAGCAACCAGCGGCAAGTACTGTTTTGCAGGTACCCGTTTGAAGGCAAAACAGGGCTTGCCTTCACTCCTCTGAGCTGATCAAATGCATTTATGTACATCCACTTGGACAGGCCACCTCAAGTAACATGGAGACAACGTAGATAGCTTCACCAGTATATTGTAATTTCTTAAATATGAGATCTAAAAAGGCAGCCAAATAGCTGCACTCATCAGCCTAGAATATGTTTCATGAAGTCTGGAAGGTGAATTAGAAAAGCCAAGGCTCTACACAAGATGACTGTTTTTTCAAGACAACTGTAGTGGCAGCTTTGTAGGCAGCTCATAAAGATCTAGAAAACCCCCGATATTTAAATAAAGCTAATTTGAGATACTCTGTACTTATTCAAAAGACAGGTAGCTTTTCTGGTTTACATTCTCTAACCAACTCCCAGTGTAAGGTTAACTTTATCTCTGAGAATAGTAGCGAGTACTTGGAGAACTCCTCTGTGATGAAAAATTCTTGCATTATGGCAAACAGAAATTACACTCCACCTGTAAAGTCCAGTTCAGTATATGCACTTACCCCACTGTCTGAAAATTTAGCAACTCACAGGTTTTGTTTGTATAAAAAATAAGTGGAAACATTACCACTTTGTTCACTACGCATAAGCATTGTCTTAAATAGATGCTTATCCCAAAAAGCTACAACTGGAAACTTCAGAATTCAGAATAATGCCTTTGATAACCTTATGGATGATGCCACGACTTTGCTCTTTGCTGGGGAAGAAGTGTATTATGTATGTCTTTACATGAGACTATTCTATATTGTGCATTTTGATTTAGGATGCTGGCAACACGGCTTAACTCTATACAAGGTGCCTTGATCAGAATAATATTGACATTTCTTTTGTATATGTTTAAACTATCTCACAGCAATGGGAAAGGCTCCATCTCTTGTCATTCTTTTACTCTGTCCTTAATAACTGGAAGGAAGAAGGGAAGTTGTATAAAGTACAGTTGCGCCAAGACCATAAAACTTTACTTTTTAGTGTTTTTATTGTCCCATTCGAGGAACTACTTTTGGTGTTAATAGTTTAAAAACAAAAGGGAAGGAATGATAACACGCATTCTTTCACTTATCTTTAAATCGCTGTAGCTTTTTAACTTTTCTTTCCCGGTTTCTCCTCTTTTCCCTTCCTCATGTACCGAACGACAAAGGCTTCTTTAGTCCTTATGCACGAAGAATTTGTTTGCATTGGTAACAATTTAAAAAATGTATGGTAATAAGCTACAGCTTGTGTACCAATGCCACTTACTAGCTTCATTGGCATAAACAAGCCAGAGAACTGAGAGCGCACCAGAAAAGTAGCTGAGTAAAACAATACAGGCGAAAGTTTAAAAAAAACCAGCCCAAACCAAATGTTTTCCTGCACAGTCACAGAATACTATGTAGCAACTCCTAAGATAATGAAGGATCTCAGCTGTCTTCCTCAAAAGTTCCTTTCCTAAAGGCAGCCCAATAGCATTCTTCATGTTTTAAGACAAATACAGAAGGTGACTATCAAAGTAAACGTTATTTTTAGTAGATAATGCAATGACAGGTGATTAGTCCCAAAGGGCAGTGACAAATGCACTGTTTTTTGGTGAAATCGGACATTTTATCTACTGCATAAAACATGTTTTATCTAGTAGATATTTTCATGTACTGTAGCAGTCTCCTAAGAGGCAAAAATGCACCCGGAAACCTGTCAAGCAATCTTATGAATGTGTACGTGCCCAATGCGCGAGAGCAGCTGTGTCAAACTCAAATTTCATTGCAGTCGCACCGTTTCGAAGAACTACGTGTACCTTCCCGCTGCTGAAAATGTTGTTTCATTGAGGGACTATATTGTCACAGCTTACCACACCGCCCTTCTTCACATACGCAGAAAGTTGCAAAGAAAGGAGTAGTAAGACCATAGTAAGCTCCAAATACAACTTCACAACTCTGAAGTAATTTCAAGAGGATGCATATATGAAAGTTAAAAGACAAAAGGAAATGCGTAATTTATTATTTCATTTATCAACTGCTAAATTTTTCTTGACTAGAGACACCCGAAGTTTGGCATCCAGAACTGAAGCTTCCAGAGTAAGCTCCTGATTCACTTAACAAGTGAAGTATTTCGATATTTTCTTTTCTTTATCCTGTGACAGGAACAGGTGCTCAAGTGAAGTTTTAGGGCTTGGGATTATTTTCAAATAATGAACGAACCAATCTGAAGTTATCCCGATGAAAACAATAAGTGGCAAGTCCTAAAAACCAGTTAACTTTGATAATTTAATAAGCCATTTGTAGTCATCCAAACATCTTAATACTGTTATGTACAAAACCCACTGAAAATAAAAAAAGAATTTAAATGTTATCTTTCAAATGTAAAAGTGCAATTAACACAGGCAACATTTTTGTAAGGACATTTCATTTCTATTAAATTCACTGGCTATGTAAGAGCCTAACAGGTATACTGCCTACACTAAAGTGAATGAGGGTTTTATTTTTTGTTAATTTTGAGTAAGCCTGGTAGTTGATAAATAAAGTTTTACTGCCACCATAATTATGGTACATACATCCAAAAATGCATAGCACAATTGTTTTCATAGTTTTCAGTTTTACTGACTTTAACAAAGTAGAGCAACAGTAAGATCTGTAAAGTTCAAAAAAATAATTAACACCATAAAACCTTGTATCAAGTAAGTGTGCACAAAACAGCCATCCTCAATGGCTTTCTCCAGAATTCTGATAGCTTGCCAAAGATGTCATTCACTCCCAAGAAACACTCTTCCTTCACAGTACTGAATGGACTTTCCGGTACAAGATTTACATTTATGATCTTTCATGCATTACATATTCACAATTTGGAAAGAAAGGGAAGGCCTTCATACATGTCAGCTTTTAGCCTTATCCAGTCCTGAAGTCTCTGCAAAGTTGTTTTTTCTTGTGTTAATATTTTTGCAGCTTTTCTCAGTTTTTCTTCATTTCGTTCTAAATAACGAATTCCATCTGTCTGCAGCTGATTGAGTTTCTCTTTACGACTTTCATCCAGAGGTATGTCTTCATTCATAAGAGGGTTAAATCTGAAGTAAGTATCTGGAGGTAACAGTGCATCCAGCATGGTGTGAACTTCTGCAGCAAAAGCAAATGAAGGAAACAGTTACATTTACATGAGACAGACAAATAGTGCTCCAGTCCCTGAATAACAAGTGCTCCGGAGTGACACAGTAAGTGTAAATATGTGCAGCTTTGCCCAATAGATGTTTTTCCACCATTGCCTTATCAAAACACCTTTCTCATTACAAGGTTTGCAAATGATCCTGTAGCTCTGTTTACTCCGGAAAAGCTTAATCTTTTATTCTAAGACAACTTCACCGGCAGAAAAATTAAGAAGGTTTTGCAGCTATTCAGATTTTTAGTAACAAGTACATTCCACTCCTTTGCAAATGAGAGCGCATTCTGAAGAGCAGGAATGTAATTTACATACTCCCAGTTCAGGATATACAGGATTTGTTACACTCAGTCCTAATGGAAGTCGGTATTATGAAACCAATCTATATACTCTTCTCTAATCTCAAGGACTGGAGTAAAAAGACGGAGGTTTAAAGCTTTCTTTGGTTTGCAACTAATTCATTTTTTTACATATCACTACAGATTCTAGGTTTGAATTTAACATTCATTTAATTAAAAATGTTCGTGTTAAATTGTAACATTTAACTAGTACAATAATAAACTGGATATGTAATGTATTTGCAGGTTCCTCTCTTCCTTTTTCCTCTTTTATGACCTATTTTCTCCTTTTAGATTTCTTTTCTATTTGTTGGCTCCCTTAAAGTTCCATTTCCATTACTTCTCTCATCTTTCATTCTCTTTCATTTCCAACTTCTTTGCATTCTTACCAGGCTTCCCCATTCTTTTACTTCTATATAAAGATTTTCAAGTAAAAAAACCATCAGGGATAAGACTACAGCAAAAGATCCCTGTTAACCTGAAATCTTCTCTGCTTGGCCCCTCCTCTTGTAAGTTCCTCAGCTACGTCTCTTGTTCTTGTCTCACCACATCCAGTCTTGCCCTATTTAATAGTCTCCTCTTTTTTCCTTCATGATATATCTCCCCACGTATTCAAAACTACTGTCCCCTCTTTCCACTTCTGCTCCTTAGGTCTCCACAATAAACTTTCGTTTCCTTCTTTTCCCCAGTCAAATTTCTTGCCAAATATCTCTCCTTTCCATAACTGTGCAAAAAACAAAGATGCCCCAAATCTAGCTTTTTCTTACTAATGATAGTTGACAGAGATCACGTAGCAAGGGATCTAGACTGTAAAAGTGTTTCTTGATGCCTAGCTTTTTACAGGATCAGTTCCCCTTATAAGAGGAAAAAAAAGCATACGTGTATCAGTATCTCCTGTCTATAAAAGCAAAACAGATGTAAACTGCTACTGGTAGAGTACCAGTGCATTCCCATCCTAGGAACAGAGCTTATTTTGGAAACCACGTGCTTGGTTCCTCCTGACAGCAATGGAAGTCATGAACATTGGCAGATACAGTCTAGTCCTTGAAAAAGCACGTGTTAAGAACATATAGAAAAGAACCAAAATACTTTTTCTTCAGCTGTTGAAAACCAATCAGTGTTCTATATTAACTATTAGGCTTTTCTGTTGATGGAAAAAACAATCCAAATAAGAAAATATAATTTTTCTATTGAATTGAATTTCCAAGTATGCCTTTATTCAGAAGCACACGGAAAAACATGTCGCTTTGTATAATTCTGTTGGATTATCCTTGTCATTCTGATTTTTAACGTATCTTTTATCTCTAGTATACCTATGCCATCAACCTTATATTAACACTTGAGAACTCATAAACTAAAAGAGCTTAGCAACAACATAGTGAAGATGAAGATTCATGGAGATAAGGTGAAGAAACGCATTCATACTATCTTCTCCAGAAAACCTGTAATACTGGTATTACAACACCAACTATGCGCGATGAGTTACAGAGAGACAGGTTTCAAGTAGTTTCAGTGAGGAGAAGGGGAAAGAAAAAAGGTTGCAGATTGCTCTCTGAATTGAAACTGCAATTCTAAGAAACATAAAAACCTGCAAACAGTCGCAATACAAATGTGTCCTAAGACACCAACCTTCTGTGTCGGTTGCACTGCTGATAACGTTTGTGAGCTTGGCTTTCAAACTGGTGTATGTGACGTTCGTCTTTCCCTCGCTTTCATATCGACCCGTGCCCAGCGATACCAGACACTGCAGTGGAACATTTGGCCAAAGACACTTGCACTCATGAACTGCCAGTGCAGAAGGATTATTTAGAAGCAGACCTCCATCCTGTAAATTAAAAATAAGTACAAACGTTATATGTTATGTATAGAAGACGTAGGCTGAAACAGCAGCATTCACTGGAATATCTGAAGAAGTTATGACTTCATCTTCTGAAGAACTTTTAGGTAAGGTAGATACACATATTGACAACATTTTAAACAATCAAAAAGTCTGCATCCTAAAATGCTTATTACTGGTATTACAAGGACATTTTCTTAACTAAATCCAAATCACTACCTGCAGATTCCCAAATAAATAAATAAATAAAAATCACAAGAGCTAAGCCTGGCCAAAGCTACTTCAGAAACACTGTCATTACATAGGATGCTATAAGCCTGGATTAAGAGTTGGAAAACTACTGAATCATTTAGGTCAGAAGCGATCCACTGAGCTTTTCTGGCCCAACCCCCCTGCTCAAGCAGGGTCACATAGAGCAGGTTGCCCAGGGCCATATCTGATCAGATTTTAGAGCATCTCCAGAAACAGAGACTCCAAAACCTCTCTGGGCAACTTGTTCCAGTGTTTGCCCACCCTCACAGTGAAAACTTTTCTTGTGTTCAGATGGAATTTCATGTGTTGTAATACGTGCCATTGTCTTTTGTCCTGCCAGTAGGTACTGCTGGGAAGAGTACTGCTCCCTCATCTTCATTCCCTCCCATCCTTTCTTCATACACATTGGGAAGATCATCCCTGAGCCTTCTCTTCTCTAGACTGAAGAGTCTCAGCTCTCTCAGCCCCTTCTCATATGAGAGATGCTCCAGTCCCTTAATCATCTTTGTGGACCTATGCTGGATTCGCTCCAGCATGCTCATGTCTCTCTCGTACTGGGGAACTGGAAACAGTACTCCAGATGCAGCCTGAGCAGTGTGGAGAGGAATGATCACCTGCTGACAATGCTGTTCTTAATGCAGCCAGGATGCTGTTGGCCTTTTTTGCCACAAGGGTGCGTTACTGGCTCACTTTCAGCTGCTTGTCCACCAGGACCCCGAGGTCCTTCTCTGCCCAGCTGCTTTACCACCAGTCAGTCCCCAGCATGGGTTGGTGCATGGGGTTATCCCTCCCCAGATGCACGACTGTCATTCCCCTTGTTGAACTTCATGAGAATTCTCCAGCCTGTTGAGGTCCCTCTGAGTGGTGGCCCATCTGGTGTACCTGCCATTCCTCCCAGGTTTGTACCATCTGTGAAGCTCCTGCAGGTACTCTGTCCCATCATTTAGGTCACTAATGAAGATGTTAAATAGTGTTGGCACCAGTATTGACCGCTGGAGTGCACCTCTAGTGACTTACTTCCAACTGGACTTTGTGACACTGATCTCAACCCTCTGGGCCTGGTCATTCAGCTAGCTTGCAATCCACCTCACTGTATACTTGTCTAATCCATACTTTGTCAGCTTGTTTATGGCGCTGTTATGGGAGATAGTGACAAACGCCTTACTGAAGTTGAGGTAAACAACATCCACTTGTCCACCAAGCTAGTCACCTCATTGCAGAGGGCTACCAGGTTGGTCAATCGTGAGTTCCCCTTTGTAAATCCACACTGACTACTCATGATCACCTTCTTGTCCTTCATGATTTTGGAAATCCTTTCCAGGAAGATCTCCTCCACCACCTTGTGAGGGATTCAGCTGAGGCCAACTAGCCTGTAGTTCCCCAGAGCTTTCTTCTTGCACTTCCTGAAGGCAGGAGTGATATCTGCTCTCTCAATCATCATGATTGCTTAAAGATTATCAAGAATCACCTCGCAATGGCATCAGCCAGCTCCATCAGCACTCATGGGTGCAACCCATGAGGCCCTATGAATTCACGTTATGTCCAATTTATTTAACTGCTCCCTAACCGGGCTCTCTTCCACCAAGCGTAAGCCCTCATTGCACTAGACTTTCCCTGCAGCTTCAGGGGCCTGGAATTCCTGAAAGCCATTTTTACTGGTAAAGACTGAGACAAAGGCAGCATTAAGCATGTCAGCCTTTTCCGTGTCATTTGTCACCAGCTCCCCTGCTCCATTCAGTAGCAGGTCTATGTTTTCCTTAATCTTTCTAGTCTTCTAGGAAGTCTTCTAGTCTTCCCTAGTCTTCTCCTTTTGCTGCTTATGTACTTGTAGAATCCTTTGTTGTTGCCCTTTACACCCCCCTCTCCAGATTNTAAAATGCTTATTACTGGTATTACAAGGACATTTTCTTAACTAAATCCAAATCACTACCTGCAGATTCCCAAATAAATAAATAAATAAAAATCACAAGAGCTAAGCCTGGCCAAAGCTACTTCAGAAACACTGTCATTACATAGGATGCTATAAGCCTGGATTAAGAGTTGGAAAACTACTGAATCATTTAGGTCAGAAGCGATCCACTGAGCTTTTCTGGCCCAACCCCCCTGCTCAAGCAGGGTCACATAGAGCAGGTTGCCCAGGGCCATATCTGATCAGATTTTAGAGCATCTCCAGAAACAGAGACTCCAAAACCTCTCTGGGCAACTTGTTCCAGTGTTTGCCCACCCTCACAGTGAAAACTTTTCTTGTGTTCAGATGGAATTTCATGTGTTGTAATACGTGCCATTGTCTTTTGTCCTGCCAGTAGGTACTGCTGGGAAGAGTACTGCTCCCTCATCTTCATTCCCTCCCATCCTTTCTTCATACACATTGGGAAGATCATCCCTGAGCCTTCTCTTCTCTAGACTGAAGAGTCTCAGCTCTCTCAGCCCCTTCTCATATGAGAGATGCTCCAGTCCCTTAATCATCTTTGTGGACCTATGCTGGATTCGCTCCAGCATGCTCATGTCTCTCTCGTACTGGGGAACTGGAAACAGTACTCCAGATGCAGCCTGAGCAGTGTGGAGAGGAATGATCACCTGCTGACAATGCTGTTCTTAATGCAGCCAGGATGCTGTTGGCCTTTTTTGCCACAAGGGTGCGTTACTGGCTCACTTTCAGCTGCTTGTCCACCAGGACCCCGAGGTCCTTCTCTGCCCAGCTGCTTTACCACCAGTCAGTCCCCAGCATGGGTTGGTGCATGGGGTTATCCCTCCCCAGATGCACGACTGTCATTCCCCTTGTTGAACTTCATGAGAATTCTCCAGCCTGTTGAGGTCCCTCTGAGTGGTGGCCCATCTGGTGTACCTGCCATTCCTCCCAGGTTTGTACCATCTGTGAAGCTCCTGCAGGTACTCTGTCCCATCATTTAGGTCACTAATGAAGATGTTAAATAGTGTTGGCACCAGTATTGACCGCTGGAGTGCACCTCTAGTGACTTACTTCCAACTGGACTTTGTGACACTGATCTCAACCCTCTGGGCCTGGTCATTCAGCTAGCTTGCAATCCACCTCACTGTATACTTGTCTAATCCATACTTTGTCAGCTTGTTTATGGCGCTGTTATGGGAGATAGTGACAAACGCCTTACTGAAGTTGAGGTAAACAACATCCACTTGTCCACCAAGCTAGTCACCTCATTGCAGAGGGCTACCAGGTTGGTCAATCGTGAGTTCCCCTTTGTAAATCCACACTGACTACTCATGATCACCTTCTTGTCCTTCATGATTTTGGAAATCCTTTCCAGGAAGATCTCCTCCACCACCTTGTGAGGGATTCAGCTGAGGCCAACTAGCCTGTAGTTCCCCAGAGCTTTCTTCTTGCACTTCCTGAAGGCAGGAGTGATATCTGCTCTCTCAATCATCATGATTGCTTAAAGATTATCAAGAATCACCTCGCAATGGCATCAGCCAGCTCCATCAGCACTCATGGGTGCAACCCATGAGGCCCTATGAATTCACGTTATGTCCAATTTATTTAACTGCTCCCTAACCGGGCTCTCTTCCACCAAGCGTAAGCCCTCATTGCACTAGACTTTCCCTGCAGCTTCAGGGGCCTGGAATTCCTGAAAGCCATTTTTACTGGTAAAGACTGAGACAAAGGCAGCATTAAGCATGTCAGCCTTTTCCGTGTCATTTGTCACCAGCTCCCCTGCTCCATTCAGTAGCAGGTCTATGTTTTCCTTAATCTTTCTAGTCTTCTAGGAAGTCTTCTAGTCTTCCCTAGTCTTCTCCTTTTGCTGCTTATGTACTTGTAGAATCCTTTGTTGTTGCCCTTTACACCCCCCTCTCCAGATTCAACTGGAGAGGGCTTTTGCTTTCCTAACTCCATCTTTGCAAGACTGGACAGGAGCTCTATACTCCTCCTGGGTCACCCTCCCCTGCTTTCACCTTTTTTGCACTTTATTTTTATGCCCGAGTTCAGTTAGGACCTCTTTGCTCATCTATGCCTGCCACCTTTGCTTGGTTTTCTACTTGTTGGGATGGTCCTTTCTTGATCTTGGAGGAAGTGAGTATCAACCAGCTATCGTGGATCTCTCCTCTCTTGAAGGCTATAGCCCATGGGATTCTTTCAAGCAGATCTCTCAAGAGAATGAAGTCTGCTCTCATGAAATCCAGGGCTGTAGTCCTGATTTTTTCCTGCTTCCTTCTCTTCGGACCTTGAACTCCATCATCTCATGGTCACTGTAGCCAAGACTTTAACTTCCACGTCTGTGACCAGTTCTTTATTCTTTGTAAATATCAAGTCCAGCAAAGCACCCTTCCTTGTTGGCTCCTCCATCAACTGTGCCAGGAAGTTGTCATTAATGCACTCACGAACTCTCTAGGCTGCTTGAGCTCTTCTGTATTGTCCTTTCATCAGGGATCAAGGTGATTCAAGTTCCCTCTGAGGACCAGGCTCTGGGAACATGAGGCTTCTTTAAGTTGTCTGAAGATCAGAATTTAGCCCAAGACTAATAGGAACAAAGGCTACTCTTTTAAGTCTGGAAGCGAGGAGACATCTTTTGCTAGCAACATGTCAAAAGCGTAGGTGATTAGGTGGGGATAAAATACTTCAGGACTAATAAGAATCAGTATGACTGACAGTAAGTCTGAGAAGGATTCAGACAAGGAGATTTTGATCCAGCAAATCTCAGAATCTATGTTCAGCCCTTCTTGAAAGTAAAATGGTCATCACTACAATTAAGAAATGGATTACTTTGGACTTTGAATTCAACAGGACATTCTATATTGGGAATGCCTTAAAAAAAGCAGTTATAAAGGCAAAAACTTAAGCTGAAAACATTATCAATACCAGAGACGAAGATCTTTATAGCCATTGAAAATCCACACAAAAAAACCCCATGTAAAATATAAAAGGAACAGAAATAAGCATTATGCAAAAGCTCCCTATATCCTAAAGCTCCCTAAACTCCTGATATGCCATACCTGACCATCATGTTACTAGAACAATAAAAAGATGCAACTCTACTCAAGAATAGCTTACAATAAAAAAATGTTTGGGGACTTGATAAACATTTTACAGAAACTCCTTTTAACTACAGCTGTGCTAGATAAATAAGTAAAAACAGGATTACTCAGCGGAGTTTTTTGAGGATTTTTTTTTAATTAAGCTTTCATTTTAACCTACAAAAAGCTCTTTGAACTCCTTCTGGATACTGTCCGCTTTGCTCAAAAGACTGCTAAAATGAATGGTCTCTTTAGTGCCTATTATCCTTTGCTTATGTTTAAATTAGCTTCTTACACAGAAAACTAAATACAAGGATGTTTTTGTTCTTGATGGAGATCCCCATGAATCTTAATCTAAAATCTTAATAGTTATCTTTGTGGTGCCTACTTTTTTCTTAAAATCCTAGATTAAAAATGTACTTACCAGATAATTTCCACTGATCTTGTCAACATAATTTAATTAAACATGATTGTTTCACCATAGGAAAATTAGTTTTATCAAAAGTTAGGCGGTATCTAACATTAGAATACAATAATATTTTTGTAACATTGACAAATAAAAGATCAAAAAGAAAGGTATGCTACACATACCAAATACTCATACCAAATATGTTTTCTGATGATACCAACAGCTTTGTACAATGATTTCCATATTTAAACACTCTCCAATTTAGGTTTATTGACACGACAGTAAATATCCGTTCCTAATAATTTTCAGGCAGTTAAGCTGGAAGTAAACAAGGCCAGTTTATCTGATCTATGGGTACAAAGATGCCTGTTGGCCAAAATCTGAATTCTTGTTTGTCTATATTTTCAGAGGGAAGTAATTAATTTTATGAGTCCATTCAATCTCAAATGTTCTGTTTTCTTGGTACAATCCCTTGTCTTTGATCCAGCTATCTCTCAATCTTAAATTTAATTTTTTCTGTTAGTACGATGGTAGAATTAGGATCTCCCAGCATGCTTCTGCATGAGGGAAAAATGACAAACCAAGAATAGTAATCTACAAGCACGAAGTTTAACCCAAACAATTAAATTTATTGATTCAGGCCATGGACTTTTTCAAACAAAGCCAAACACTAGTAAAATACTTTTTAGAAATACAGCGAAGTAGAGAGTTGTGATGTGCTATGGGGAAAAAGTGTGATAATTGCTGAGAAGATTAGGAAAACGAGTTATATTGGTGACAAGCTGCACCGCATACTCTACAGAACAACTGGGGGGAAGTTTTATGTGTCTGGTTTTGCATGAATAAAAATGTATTCACATAATAATGCATTTTAGAATGATTTTGAATATAGTGATCAGCAAACACTAACATTAGCAAGATAGATAGTAGACACCACCCCTTCTCCCCCCTCTCCTACCTCCATTCTCTCTGTTCTCCCATTCTCAGATTGTCTGGCCTTCCCTACATTTCACCATCTCTTCTCATTTAGCTCATTCTCAATCCAATTGCAAACTTTTTCACTTCCCAAACATACACGAATCACCCCTTCCCCTTTGCATTCTTCCGTGCTGCTACGGTCAGTGCACTGGCAAGTACCATACGCTTCTTCATATTCTGAACTTTGCAAAACCACTCCACACTTGAGTCAACTTAATTTGCTGGCAGTACACTGAACATGAAGTGCCACAGTAGGAATGTTAATACAAGTAAGTGCTAAAAAAGGGTTTATAACTCTGCTCACTTTTAACTTTTCTAATAAAAATAACGGAAGTAATCAAACAAATTAATCTGAAAATGGAGCTTAATACATATAAACCCAAGCTTGTTAGTGACAGCAAAGCAGTGAACTCGGGGACTGCGACATTACTTTCAGTCTTTTGCCAAAGGCTTTCCAAGTGGTAAACACTCAATTGTCATGTTTTGTTTAATATTTTATCAGTTAATTCACGAGTGAAAACAATGAAATGTTATTTTCATACAGGTTTTTCACAAAAATACTCCATGGAACTGTAACCATATTTTTAGGGCTTGCTGGTTGTTAGCCAGAAGTCTCAAGCTGCAGCTAATATTTTCTGTAAGTTTTCTGACAGTCGCAAAATAGTCAGGGAAGACTCCCTCACAATTTGACTACCAGATCAATACACTATTTAAAGCAGGAAAAATGCACCTTTTGTAGGCATATGCTCCAATGCAAACTCTCTCGTGAAGATACCCTGCTTTCCCAGTTCTAGGGATAAAGAAAGGCCTGGTTAAACATTTGAAATAGATGGGGGCAAATTCTACAATCACAAGGAAAACACATTGGGAAGTCTCAACAAAAGCAAATACTCCAGACCCCCTGGGAGTCTGGGAGCACAGAACCTTCTGAAAATCTTGTCCCACTTAAACAATAATGGTGAATGGGCATAAAGTCACCACTAATATTTTAAGTCAAAACTTTAGAAACAATTATTTAAAATTAAGATGTTGAAAAAAAAAATCAGTTTAAATCATGCTTTACCACAGGCAGTTGTTTCTAACAAGTCAGAATACCCTCTACATTCATAGGCTACGATTGCATTTCCTTATTTTGTCAGACTCAAGCTGCGCCTTGTAACTGTTCTGCGTAACATCCTGTGTGCTGCAGTTTCACTAAAATGATGCTAGGCTTTGAGAAGAAAATAATCCAGCACTGGATGAAGGATATATAACTTAAGAAAGCCAAGTCTGATATTTGGAAGCTGAGTTTGTTGGCTCCATAGTAACCATTGCACCTCACTGCCTATGCAGACATGCTTTGCATTTTAGTTCACTTTTAGAGACTTGCCCTGTTGTTTACTTTCATTGTCTTTGTGAAAAAGTGGAGACAGAATTAGTACAAAGCTATCACCGGCTAGGACAACACAGGCTAAGATTCTGAATGGACTTTTGAGAAGTATTTTTCAAATTCTATGTTTAAAGTCAAGATAAAGATAATAAACGTGCAGATTAAGGGTAGGGCTTATTGCTTCAAATGAGGAGTTTGAAGAGTTGCTGCACTATTACAAGGGGTCACTTCTCAGAAAAAATAACTACTCTGAAAACATTTGCTCTAGTTTCCATAAGTAAAATGGGTACGCCTTGCTGAATCATTCTGTAAAATCAGCTCAATACATTTACCTAAGTAGCAGCAAATATCCTCAGAGTAGGAGACAGGAATGAGAAACAGGAGAGCTATTTTACTACCTGTAAGACCCACTCATACAGGTAACTTCAAGATTCCCATCCTGACCTGGTCCTCTCATTGCACTGGGCACCCAGTGCCATTATTGGAATGTTAGCATACTCACATATAAAGCTTTAAGGCTTGCTCAGTCAAACATCACCGGGCTAACGAATTACAGTTTTTAACATATACTTTGTGAAAAAGGAATCTGTACATTCAGATTTAACTGTGCAATAAACTAGCCCTATAGTGCTCAGCACAAATATACTCTCCTCAATACAAAGGTTATATGATAACCCTGCTCTGTTAAAAATACACAAGAATGTTTGCAATATTACATTAATTATGGTTCTCCTGTTGCGAGTAATCTGTTGGTCCGGTCACAGTACTACTGAGGATGAAAGTGTTGAACTACAGGAAATCTTTATGTCCTTACACAATCTGTTTTGACCCCATAAAATATATAATGTTTTATAAACATGAAACAGTATGGAAGTAAATTGTTTCCTCTTTATCTGGGGGACAGCAATGTATGGCAGTGACAATATTTCCAAGAAATCTCCAAAATGTACAGTGAACTAGAACAATTTGGTTTAGGTTCATTCTAATGGGGGAGGGGGGGCGGTGTCTGATCCACTTTGCTGCATGACAGAAGAGTGAGAAAAGACCTTTTAATAAATTAGATAATTTCTATAAAGCATACAATGACCTACTGCTATCTCTTTCTATGAATATTCCATGCAATTTACTTAGAAAGAGACACCCTTGCTTCATAATCATGGTAACAGGGATGCTATTGGGTCAACTACATAGAATTTATGATGTATTCTACACTATGCTGATTCCCAGAGGCCTTAATTGGTGACAGATATTAATGCAATCCTCCTATCCACCATATTTCTCACAATTCCAGAATTATCAGAACTAATTCCGCTACTTAAGGAGAGGCAGAAATATTCCTTTAAATTTTTGAAATAAATGTCTTGTGTTCATTCCTTCAAAAGGGTATCTCAAAACTACAGTTCTCTTCAGACACTAGAAAAAGAAACACTCTAGAACTGTGACAAGTAAATGCTCAAGTATGCACTCAAAAAGTGATTCCCCTTGAACTGGCTAATGAAAAAATTCTTTAGAAAATGTCTGTACAGAAAGTGAGAATTAAATGCATATTACTGAATGACACTAGAATTAAAGTTTCCATTACTGCTGTCTTTGACAGCTTAAAAAAAATATAAGGTACGTTAGATTTGTACTTCTACTATACTAGTTGCAAAACCAGAACACTTTATACTGAGATCCTGTTAGATAAAGCAAAAAAAAAGTCTAATAAAGTTTGAAAGTTTATTGAAAAGCTTCCTTGTCAGTAAAACTGTTCTCTCATACAGTATTTATAAATTTTCCCTAAAATTTAGAAACACTGTAATACACTTTGCTTACACACGAATCTTATGCTACATACTTCTGAGAGCTTTCAATACTATTGCTATTATAAGCCGAACATTTAATAATGTATTTTACATTATTTTACCATATATTAGCCATGTTTGCTCTTGGTATTTCTTCAGAGTGAATAGTTAGCTGAGGTAGACGGCTCATCCCAGCTAGTCATTAATTCAGAGCAGTTGGTCATTCTCTGTGAAGACATTACTGAATTCATGTTTTTATGTTAGATACAGAAAATGTACTCTTACACTGTATTGATGAAGATTTGCTAAATATTAGCAGACATCAAGAAAGAAAGAATTATTGGGCAATATATTGTCATTAAAAGCACAAGCTGTGCGCTGCAGATTTAATTACATGAATTCTGCAATGAACAACAGGACACACCCCCAAAATAGTATTTTAACTGTGGTTCCCAAACGATGAATTGCATATAATACTACAGGTGAGGATCATAGTGCGCAACCTAAGAGAAAAAGCTGGCCTGTGGTTTAATCTATACTGGCCCCAAACGCAGCCCTGAGCTTGCGTTCTCCACGTGATGTTTGTGAAGCACAGACAAGGTTCAAGAGGACGCAAAAAACCCCACAAAACCCTAACAAACAAAGAAAACCAACCAAAAAACCCCATGGATCTGAGTAAAATCCTCCTGGATTCAGACGATGCTAGGGGGCTTGAAGTCTAGAAGGGCTGTCCTTTCTGACAACATTTAACTTAGGAAGCATATAAAAACCTAATTGCTACGATGGGATATATCAGACTAAGGACAAAGCTCTAGCAGTTACGCAAAAGAATCACATTACTATAAAACCCCCACAAGTGAGCAAGAAACCCCAGATCCAGCAATATCCTAATCTTTGTGAAAGCTTACCATGTTAGATTTTCAAAACTCCAAAATTCTTTAATTTCCCAAGGTAACAAAGTAAATATTCTTCAGACTCAATATATTTTTACATCAATAACCTGAAGCTATTAATATTACTTATTGATAACTAGTTGGGCTATGCTTTTAGCTGTCAGTTTACTAAGCAATAGTAAAATGACAGGAAATTCAAATTGCTTTGAGAAAAATACAGTATGAAGACTAGTAGTGACCCACGGGGAATCCAGGTGACTCCCATTATTGGATGTATCACTGATAAATGCTACTGAAAAGCTGTTGGTCATTCATCCGTTTAAAACTGTACAATATTCAGAATGTTGTAAGCTAACTCTACAGTCAACTTCTAAAACTAAGTATATTACACACTCCACAAATTTCTTTTATCTTTCATATTGTAATTTCAAACTGAAATTGGGTTTCTCATAGTTTTTTTGCAAAACTATGTAAGCTATTTCAATTTCTTAATACAATTTTATTCTTCATTTCTCAACTCAAACATTAGATTTCATTTCATTGCAAGTAAAACAAAGCAGGTTCGTAACTAACGGACTTGATGTTGAAATGGACAAAATTAAAATTAAAGAAATAAAGTGAACTAAGTGTTGGAGATAATTGATGTGAAGCATCAGGATTTGGATATGAAGTACCTACTATTTGTATCCACAGTGGGGGAAAGCGAAGGGAGAGAAAGGACTGAAGGAGAAAGTTCTGCACTTTCATGAGTCCTCTAAATTGAGAAGTACATGCCTGGAATGCAAAATACAAGATGGGTTTATCAAAGGCAGATAAAAATTGAATCAGAAATCTTTAGATGAAGAAAATCTGGTTTGTAAAGCACCGTACATACCAGAGCACTGGAAGCGATGAAAGAGACTACAATGGAGAAGGAACTGGCTGATCAGATGGGACAAGAGCCTGCACTGAATGGAGAACTCTTGGCTGGGACTGTTTTCTATCAGAGTTACTCAACGGCTGATTTGAGGCTCATCCTCTTCATTATCTTCTCAAAAGCATGCAACCGCTAATGAAATCTACTGCTGTCAAGTTAGAGGCTTTGCAAATACAAAGGCCTTACTGTAAATACAGAACGACTCTAAGGCCCGAAGAAACCCAAAGGAGAAGACATATAGCCAAGCAAAATGCTCATAAACACAAAGCTATGCTCCTCAGAATTCAGCTAGAATCAGACCAACCATGAGAAAGATCTGAGTAGAGCACTATCACAGAATGATTTAACCACCTACGTATGAAGAAGCTGTTGACAAGGCAACTATAATTCTAAGTTGTACCTTCCTCTGAAACGGGAAACACATGACACAGTTAAGACATCATCTAATATACAGTGTTCATCACTGTTCATCATAGCCTGATAAATTAACTCCTCTGAATTTTGCTTCTAATTTAGAAATGATAATTTTCAATTTGGAATAGCATACAACTTTGCACAGTATGCCTTGTCATGCCAAAACACACTGAATAGTCCAGCTTCAAGAAAGATTACTCAAACGGCAGCAGGTGCAATGAAGGACCATTAGGATGATCACGAGAACACAGAGCCTGTTTTGTCAGACTGAGACAGACTGGCATATTTAGACTAACAAAATAAAAAAGGCTATGAGTGCTTTCTATGTACTTATCAGAGGGGTAAATACTACAAGATAAGTTTATTAAACTAGAGAACATTACTGGCACAAAGACAATTCGTATCCATTAGCTACGAATAGACTTAAGAGTGAAAATCAGAAGTTTTCTAGCCATGAGAAAAATGAAGATATATCTCCTTGAAATAACGTTCTACAAGGGTAGCAGCAGCCAAGACAGCTTTACATGTTTATGAACTCCAGTCTATGATGCAGTTGGCAGCCATGACAGGAGACTGAATTTGACCTGAGGGAAACCGGTTTGTTCTATATGCCCTTATTGTTTTTTTCCTAAGGAAATGCCAGCTGAAATAATTCTAAATTCTGCAGCTAAAAATCTAAAATACATCTGCTACTAAAACCCAGCCGTGTAAATATACCCCCAGTAAGAGAAACATTGGAAGGCAAAGAATGTTTGAAGAGATTGTGAACTGATCTGCAAAATTAACACTATGGATTAATCCTCATATTGGAAGAGAAGCTCAGCACAGGAAATCGGGCTTAGACATTGTGCCCTATTCGACGAATGGGAATGCACTGGGTATTGAACTGACACTATGCAAATTTTGCATACATGGAGAAAATTATTCCTATCACAATACTAAAACCTGTATCTACAATAAGAAGGAGGCAGTTTCCTAAACTACAATACAGAAAGCAAATTAGAGGCTGGATAGTAGCTGACAAAAGCATGAAGTAATTGTTCGCATTAAGCACCAGGCCACTATGTATCATAAACAAGCTCTCCTTAAGGGAAGAGGTAACAGTATATCAATAGTCCCACTACATTCTTAGGCTGTTATTTGCCATGAATATCACAAGGCTATTCACATGGAAATAGGGCCCCATTCAAGTCAGTATTAGACAGATATACAACTTGGGAAAATAAAAATTACAAGCTATCAAGAAATTACAGTAAATTGTCCTTTTTAGTCTAAGAAACAGTAGCTGGTAGCATCAGAACTTGAGAGCAGCAACCTAGATTGTCTGTACAGAGATTACTGAATTGACTCAATTCTTAATTTTTCACTATTCCAGCCTCCTCTGATTTTACGAGATTGGTTTTATAGCAAATATTAGGTGGTAAACAGTGTGACTAAAGATATATGGACTCAGAAGTCCAAGCAAAAAAGCCAACTTAAATGTAGTACAGCCTGTTTGGGAGGGTTTTTTTTTTTAAATAAGCACTCTGAAAACTACATTAGCAAAGCATCACTGAATCACTGGACACAAAAATTATAATGCATCCGAGTTAAATGCCTTAATAAAATATACTCTCAATTTCATTTCACTAAACAAATCTTCCAATAACACATCACTTAGCAAGTCCCTGCAATCTTGCAAGCAGTCTGCTCTGCAAAAATACTGCTGGTGCAGTAACCACAGCAATTTCACAAACTGGTAATCTGCATCCTGCGCATCCACCTTAGGAGCTGCTAACCAAACCTCTAGAATCCATAAGAGAAAAAGAAATGCATATTCATGTAGCTGACACATTCCAGTAAATTCCCTCTTCCTTAAACAGTAGGCGACGTTGCCTCCAAGGCTGTAGGAAAATGTGTATGGCAACAAGTAGACAGAGGAACAAAGAAATATTTGTTTCTATCATTGTGAGAACAAGATACACCTATTAAAGCACAGTCTGTATAAGCTCTGGTGCATACTGATCACTGTGGCATATCCTAAGAATGAAAAGAACTTCAATGTGACCTATATTCTATGTCTTCTTAGAGCCTGGGAAGCACCCTTGAATCTAATTTTAAAAGCTACCGTGTAAAACCAATTAGGGTAGGATCCAGTAAGCGAGTCACTTTTGAAGGCCTCTCCTGTAACAAGCTACAAAGATGAAATGGCTTTACAGATTTACTGCCTAATAAAAGGAAGGGAAATTTTGAAAAATATAATGAACCTGTGTATTATCTTTTTTAAATGAAGGGGAGACTTTAAGTTTTAGTTACATCACATTATTGTACTATACATATTTTTTCATTTCTAGGTTGTATTCTCACCACACATCTTGTTACACCTGCATTATTAAAACTCCAGTAAGAGATCAGCTGCCAATTTAACCACTTTAGTATTTAATCTTGCTCAAAGAAAATGTGATTATTTGAACACCAGCATTTTAATAAATGGAACTCTAATACAGCAATGAAATCACGGGAAGCTATCCAGAAACATGCAATCAGGTTCTTTGTATTAAACTGATCGTATTTTATTTTGAGAAAAAATTGTGGCTTTGTTAAACTCGCCACTACCACCACACACAACACCCCTGCTGTCCTTTTAATTAATCCCGTGGGACAAATTTAGTTTTTACTGTAAAAACTAATAAATGAAGTGTGCATAATGATTTTGTTAAATCTTAAATTGATCTTTTAATTAATTGGCAATTTCCTCAGCATACTGTACTGTCTAATGAAATGACATTACGGAGCACCCCTAATGCTTTTCACACTACAGGGAAAGAAAAAAAAGAGGAACATATATAAGAAACAACAGCCTCTGTGGGAAATAGAGGGTAAAAGAAAATAAAAATCACTGGTTCTAACAGGACTGGGGAGAGGTTAAGAGACCCTCGGTGCTTCTTAAGTAGATTTTAATGCAAAAAAGCTGACATGTGGCAATACAGCTTTTATATTGTAACATCATGACTTGGTATCTCTTGACTAGCACAGTTCCTGGAGAAGCATGTTACAGGGATTAAATCCTTTTGAATGTTAATGTGTTCCTCTTTTGAACCACAAAGAATATTAATCCTCCTCCCCTCATCTACCAACAGCTGCACTGTTTTTTCCTACTTGACAGAGTGGAACCGGATAGCATGGCATGATTGACTTGAATGTAAATATTGCAATTTGTTTTTGAATTGCTTGCTTTTTGCAGAAATTTAACAAACTTGGCATCAGCTTACCTGCAGCATAAATAAGGATAAGCATTCAGGCACCTAGAAATCTCTTTCTAAATGATTACATCAGAAAAACTGTAAAAATAATTTATTACCTTACTAATAAATTAACACACTTTACAATCCACTCAAACATTTACAGTGACTAGTACAGGAAGTCTGATTGGAATGTTCCCAGAGAAAGGGCAAGGATGTGTGTACGCAAATACACATGCATATATAAAAATTTATATATAATGGACAAGTGAGGGTTAAAATGAACAGCTACAATTCAGTTCAGGCATGATTCCAGTATATACATTCTAGAGTCATACATAAAATCTTTACAAATTAATCTCAACTCTACGCGTAACTCTCATTCAACTACTTAATACAGTTTGCAAAAGGACTCAAATTTCAACAAAAGCTAGGTAACGTAAGACAAGAATACGCAGGCTGACCATAAAAGAAATCCATTAAACTTCCATTATCAAGATAAATATTGTCACACATTTGAAGAGTCCCAAGTCAGGTCAACTGCCAGAGTGCTTTTCATTCAAACTGAAATATATAACTGACTGATAAGCCAATACAAAACCTGGTCTCCATATAGGATCTTTCAGAGTCCCAAACTTCAAAGCCAGGAGACAAATCCCATTATACTTACTATTCTGAATTTTCACAGACATTTTACAACATTTTCACATTTTGGCCATCTCCGTTCTTTGAATTACTTAGAAATATTGACACTGCAGAAGCAGATTTAAGTTATTAAGAAATGAGCATGGTTTATGTTCAGCAAAGAGATTATGCTGATTAACAATGGAAGTTTCCAAGCCATTAAAAAAGTATTTTCATATAAACTACAAATATTGGTATCATACATGACCTTGTTGATGAGCTTAACATGACAATTGCAGTGCACTTTTAGAATAAAGACGCTAACAAAAATGTACTATCTTGTATTTATGAGATGAGCTATAAATAAGGACTAAGACTTACTAACATACTTTAAAAACAAACACAAAGCTATTTTCAACAGGAATATGACCCCAGGGTTAAAACAAGGTAACTCAAGGTATCTTGAGTGTGCAGTAGTGGATTTATAATCTGAGATAGAAATCTGCATGAAGACAGTCATGTAGCATTTGCCATGTAGCGCCTTGCTAGCTGTCTGTCCATAAAAAAAGCCCAAGCACATCCCACAGAAAATATATAATCATGGAAACAGAGATGTGGTAAGAAAAGCATAACCTGGAGAAAGAAAAGCATGAAGCACATGAAAGATGACAACCTTTGTATCCTAAAAGAGCTCAGAACTGTTTAAATATCATGCCTGGGTAGAAGAGGGATTTTCGGATGACACAAAAGTTTAAGTCAGAAAATTTAGCATCCAGTTCTACTACAATAAACAGTTTTAGTACTGAAAACATATTTAGTTCTTTATGGCTTACAAAGGTGAATCACATCCTAAGCCCTTGCTTTCTAGTAATCAAAATGCATGAAATAAACAAGAATGGTGTTTGTGAAACTGTGTTGGTAAAATCGTATGAAGGGCTTTGGACGAAGAGTCTGGAATAGGGAAAAATGAACTGGACTTCATTCTGGCTCCATGTGTCTGAGAATACTGGATCTAATCTCTATTAACACTAACCATACAGTCTCTGGTCTAGTAAACTGGACTTAAAAGTGAATAGAGATGAAACGAATATCCACCTTACTGCATTTCACGCAAGTCTGGCAATTCAGAAATGATGGTAAGACAAGTAATTGTCTAAGCACTACAGAGGAGTTAGAAATCATGCTGTTTATGTAGCTATTCTTCATACAGAAGCACAGACAGACTTTGATGTACTCTCAATTCAAGGAAAGAGGGGGCGGAAAGGTGAGAAGAGGAAGCAAAGTGCCTCACATAGCTTAACACTGACCCATTCAAGCAGTTAAGGGGCTAGCTGGAACAGCTCCAAATGCTAAAGCAGCTCCCTTTCCAGTTCTGCTTAGCCAGGTGGAAGACGACCATGCTTCAGGATTTCAAGCAGTGCTTAGGCTTGGAATATCTGTTCTGTTCCTCCATTTTTAGCTTTAAAAACCCACCAAAACTTATTTATTTCAGGTAGTATGTGATTAAAATGTCCTATCTTGGGGATAAGAACATGTACCATACTGGGCAGCCCGAGGGGTGAAGGGTGCGGAAAGGGAAAAAACCACCCTAAACAAAAAGGGGGAACCAGAATAAAATGGAAGAACTCTCAGAATCTGGCTGATGTAGTAGCACCACCCTACCCTCCAAGGGAACCCTTGCCCTTCATCCCCAACTTGTGTAGAACTTTTATACAGCTGAATACAATTATTCCATCTCCTTATAAATGTTAATTCAAAATATGGAAATATGCTGGGGTTTTTCAGATTAAATTTTAGCTATTTCTCTGTATCAATGCTTATGTTTATTATCTCTTAATCTAATATTTTTTTCACTATTTCATCTTATACTCCTTATTTATCTGCCAGTCTTTAAACTTCAGTGTTACTTTACACATTATAATGTTAATGAGATTACACTGCCTTTTAATGGACACCATGAGAAATTCTGTATGCGATCCAGGTACATCTTATTACTCAAAATATGCTATTATTGCTTTCTACTAGTTAAGGCTAATGCCACTGTATGAATTAATGATGCCAATGTAAAGATGCTTTCTTTAAATTCAAGTGATAGAATCCTATACTGTCTTTGTTGAAGGTCTCTGGTTCAGTCACCCTTTGTAGTCCTTTCTGCCACAGATCTGCAACAGTTCCTTTTAAAAATAAATACTAATAGGATTCTTTTAAAACTCAGAACAGCAGCACAATACAGGGGCACTGGAGGACAAGAACACAATGATTAAAAAGCTACTAAAGAAATTAATTTGCCTCGCTCTTTACTAACTAGGGTCACCAAGAGAAGCTATAATACAATAAAATAGAATATACTGTTGATAGGATACATTCCTTTATCCTCAAGGGAATTTCTTTTGCAGTTGTCCTCTGAATTTAATCTTACTGCTGTGGTATCTCTTACTCTTTTTGTGAGCTCTGAACCAGGGTAGAGATTAATAAGCTATCAATGGAAAGAATTAAAAGTAGAATGTAAACTGAAATTATGCACCAATAAAAGGAACACTGAAATGCGTAACTTGATTTTTTCCCACTTTACAGTATTGTTAGATTTTAAGTCACACCATCTGTTTAGTGAAACAATGCTCAATGAAATACCAGTTGTAGAGCAGGAAGTCAGAGGCAATTCACAACTCATATAAGGTTTCGTTCCAGCCAGAGAAGAAACGAACAGTAGAAGAGCATAAGTTTGTATTGAGAAGACCAAGAATTTTGAGCCGATATACTTTCTAGTTCTATAAAGTCTATACAAGCTAAAAATTTCCTTTCTCACCCCTGTCCATCCCAGATTTCCTTTCTGCTACCAACACTTGCTTAGTTCTGATTCAGGAATTGAGACAGCTTTTTTCTCAGGTATAATGTTGGAGAATACTTACTAGAAGAGAAGATTTCAACTTACCTGGTGAAGATCGTTGCCCAAAACATACTCCTGAAAGTAACCTGGTGCAGCAGACGATGCTCTAATGGCTTGCCACAGTTTATACTGACAGCCTCCAATATAATGAGACTTAACACCCGGAAAGTGATTGTAGTTTCTAAAAACAAATGCCTTCAGCGGTGTTCCTCTGTTTACAATGGTGCTTACTGCAGCTACCTAGTGAGTTAGGAGGAACAAAAACAGTTATATATGATGTTGATATTGGTAATAATGACAACTTCAAGACAATAAGAAGTTCAATTTATACATTAAATACAGCTACGGAATCCTACTTGGTTCATTATATACACTTACTTTTTTATAACGCCTATTTACATTTTAAAAAGTGAACGTAAAAAACCCTAAACCCCCACAAACCAAATTCTAAAACTAAAGAAAATGCTGGTTTTAATCTGAAATTAACTGTTTACAGTGGCTGCTCTGTTTCTACCAATATCTACCCATTGATATTTCAACAAAAAGCTAGTGTCATCTATATGATTTTAAGATGTTTTGCCTTTATCAATATTAATTCGTTCTCAAAAGTCAGCAGCAATGCAACAATGCCATTAAACACGAATGTTAGAAATGTCAACCAAATTCTTTCTCCAAGAAAACAATTACTTAATATTACAATCTGAGTTGGAAGGATTGGCGGAAGAATCTCTCCCAAAGAAAAAAACTAAAAGAATCAAATTTTTTCAATGCTTTTTGCAAGGACGCTGAAATGTCATTAACAGAAAGTCACATATGTAAATCTAAGTGAAAAGACAAAATGGTATTTCCATAGAACAAAACATATGACTGAAAAAACAAATTTAAAAAGATCACATCTTACAGATATAATCACACAAGGTGAGAATACCTACAGTTCTGGGTGAGTGTTAGAATGTCCAAGACCTTTTAGTGATGATGCACCCAGCCTGGCTGGCACTGTTCAGAACAATACTCTTTAGCAGACAAGTAGGCGTTCAATTCTATTTTATTTACTATTTTACAAAGGAAAGTGGTTTTGGAAAACTAACAGCTGACGCCGTGACATTACTGTATTCATTTCCATTCTTCAATTACATAAGTTAAATCATTTAATTCACAGTAAGTCCATTCTAAAAACAAGACCAAGCAAAGTATAACTTCTATATGACAATGCAGAAGCAAAATGCATGCATGATTCGTACTCCATCATTTGAAAGAAGAAAAGTTTTCTGGTTTTGTCGAAAGGAAGATTTGGTTCTAAGCACTACCAGAAGCAGCAAGAAAAAAAAAAAAAAAAACGTTGGAAAATTTAACATAAAGCTTATCGAACTAATGCTTGAATTTATTTTTGGTAATACTCATATATACACTTCCACTTCATGAAGCAATCCAAGTTGTAAAGCGCTGAGCACCTTCTGGAAAAAACCTCTCACCATGAATTTAACAGCAGCAGGGCACACGACTGCTTGTTTTGTTTTCATTTTGCTGTGCCTTGTAAAGAGTGCTGCCACTGCCAGCACTCCAAAGCAATTACTGGGAATAGTTAGTTTCAACTCTATTTATATTCACATTTTATTACTGAAGAACATGGAAGGAAGCCAAAGATCCTGGTTCAAAGATAACTTTCAAGTCAACGTAGGGCAGCTTCTCTCTCAGAAAGCAACATACCACTCAGCCTTTTCATGTCCTTGTTTTAGCCATGGACTAGGAAGGCAGTCAGTCAAGCACATGTTTCTATGTTTAGAAAAATGTGAATATCTTCCATTTAACAGTAAAGCATTGAATATAGTGCTATGACACTAAAACACCTGTTAATTACAGATTGTTCTGAAATATGTGCTATTATATTTCCCTTCTTTCTTCACACCCTATCCTTCACCAAAAATAAAATACCCTTGCTTTCTCATCTTTCACTCTTGTGCTGCTGCTGTATATAACACCCCTCCAATTAATTGGTGCCCTTTAAATTATAAAGGAAGAGTAGAGATCTCGAAGCCTGTGAACGTTACTGGAGAAAACTTGGTAATTCAGATAAACTGAGGAGAAGCCCTTTTCTCTCACTACACAATAATACAGATCACAGCTAACATGCAGGACCTCCACATACTAGAATTCTCTTATATGAAAAAACCTTCGCACAACTCCAAGAAGCTGACCTAGTATTTCTCTGCTTATAAGCCTTTTAACACCTCCAAAACACATTCTAACTTAAAGTATTAAATAAAAAGATGAGATTTTGCTGTAGGAATTTAAGAATCTAATGCATTTTTATACTTTAAAAGCATGCATTATCTCATATGGAAGCTTGGAGAGTGCATCAACACTCATGCTGTTTATCCAGTATTATTCTAGGACAGCACCCTTAGACCACTTAAAAGTACTTGTGGAATATATAATTAGTATTTATTTTAGAAAACTGTACTTACCTTCGGACATTTGGAATTTCTTGCAGTTTCGATCATAAGGTTCGAGCCCATTTTTTCTCTACAAGTAAGTATAAAAAAATTGAAAACGCTTCATCAGTTTAGCATGAAGACATACATTTTTATCATCCTTACTTCTGAGAATTTTGCATTTAAAAGAAGCAACACTTTGATTTCACTTTAATAATCAGATTTCTATGGTTGACTTCAATGGACCACTATTTCAAACCTTCTAGGCTGTTGGAATAAGTCTGAAGAGTGACTGAAGTCTTGATTCAGTAACTCACTTCACCACATACTTAACCATAAATCCTACTTTGTGAGAGGAAAACAAAGTACTTTGCTACATTTAAGAATCAAAAAAAATCAACATTTTTATTAAGCGGTTTTATAGTAATTAAAATTACTCTCCTGAATTGTTATGAAAACAAAAGCAAAGAAAGACAACATTCTACATGACTTAGAAGAAAGTTAGAACATCTACATGTAATCTTCCGTAACAGTAATTCAATATACATTTAAGATCCCTTTTTCAGGTGGAGTTTTTCATACACATACATTTTTATAAATCCAACAGTGAAATCACACGAATGGTCAGCACCGTAATTTATCATCACATCAGCATTAGTGTCAGTATTCTAACTGCTAACTAGAAGGTAGCCCTCCTGCTTAGTGCAGAAGACTGGAGGGTATCTGCATACTGGCCAGTAATATCACATCAACATCTATTTCAACATTGATTTGCTAAGAGTAAAGGTATGATTCTCTACAAAGTGGGTGCTCATCTGTAACAATTCCAAATGGGCTTTCATTTAAATCAGCAAGTTTTCTCCCTCCCCTTGAACACATCCCACAAAAACAAAGGTGGCGCATGGACCTTATTCTGCAAATACCATTTTCACTATTGCCACACTTTTTAAGTGAGGTGATTCCATGTGTTCTTTTTAAGAAATCATCCATCTATAGCTCACACTACTGTGACAGTAGGTAGTAGCACTTCCACTGTTAAAAACAACACCTTTATCAATCTAGTCAGGTCAGAAGATGAAAGAAGCTTTAAATACTACAAAAGCAGTAGTCCTCGACGTAGACAGTAAACTGTACTCGGAGGTAGGACAATTTATGGTTCCACTAGTGGATATCTGTGCTTGAAGGATAGCTGTGCCCGGGTCCTTGAGAGGGAGGAAGGACTGGGGACAGCTCCTAGTCCTATTATCAAAGGCTGCTGACACAAGTCTTACATCAATAGCACTGTTTTATTTTATTCTTTCCAATAAACACATTAACTCCAGTCTCACAGACATCAAGCAGAAGGGGAAAAGTGCCCCCTACGCTCACTAACTGATTACAGAAGGAGACCAAGGCACACAAAACCATGAAGTAGGAACATGAGATTGACAGAGGTGAGATATGAAAGACATTACAGATTTGTGTCACTTTCATCCACTTCTTCCTAAATATCTGTATTCGGTATTTTTTTCCCCAAAGCCTGAATCCAAAGATTAAAAAACTGCATACGCAATATCCGCTACTTAATGACAGGAATGGGCAAACTGAGTAATTATTTTCTCAAATCTTGTTTCTTACGAAGGCCAGAAACTGGTGCTTCAGAGTAGGTACAAGAAATCCCTTGAACTGCTACGCAACTTCAGACATTAAGGTCTAAAGATAAATCCAAATTTATTTTAGTTTTTTTGCTAGCATTAATACTGTAATTGTGTATAATAATAATAATGTCTTTGCAAGCCTCACTGTTCAATTATTCTCTTTACGGAAGTCACAACACAACGAGTTCCAGTTTATTCACATACTGTGTTAAAAGAGAAAGTCTCCTAATTTTAATTTTATTGAATAGTCCCTTGTTCTTGAAGAAGAGATGCGAACGACAATTCTCAAGATATCTTACTATCTCAAATTACTGCTTTAACTAGTTTGCTTTTTTTAATGATAAAGAGTCCCAGTTCCTTTGTGTGAGTTGTCTTTAGGTCACTCACTACTTCTTAGTGATCTTGCAACAGAAACATTCTCTAAAATGGGGGAACTGGAACTGTAAATAGTATTTTAAATGAAACTGTGTTATGAATTAATATAACAGCATTATAATATTTTCTGTATTTTCAATCCTAGCCGTCATACACTAAATCATCTTGTCTGACCACAAGCATACAGATGTTTCATTAAACTGTCCATGTCAACACACAAATCACTTTTGATATTACTTTAAATCCAGTAAGTATTTTATATTTTTCCACTCATGGGTTATTACTTTACACATAATTTCATTTGCTATCCTGTTTTTCCATTTATCTGTTTTGTTAGTGTCTGTCTGTGACTTATGTCCTCTAGACACGCCCTACCTAAACAAGTCACCTTTACAAATATGGCTCTTCCATTGCTTCAGGTCATTAATATTGCAACACTTACTTCAATAATGCTATGAAGAACATACTGCCAATCATATGCTTAAAGAAAGAGTCTAATGGGCTACAGCCAGGGTACAATCAAGTAGTCTGGACAAAGACCATTCAATTTGAAAGGCAAAATTTTAACTTTTACTCCCGTCTAACAGCAACAACAGTACCAGGAAACTATGACTATTTACCAAAAGTACAGGAGAGACTTTTATTCCGTGTTCCAGAAAGATACAGAGCATCTCACTGAGAATGCTGCAGAATCTGTTAAGTATGCCTGGAGTGACTAACTGGCACAGGATGTGTTGCCTGTCTACTCACTGGGGAGCAGTCTCAATTTATACTTCAATTTACGTAACAAGTACTGGTTTGAAGTATTATTACTTGTAACTCCAAACACATGCATTATCCATTTTCCTACCAACAGAGAACATGTAACTTTTATCCTGCCCTCTATACAGTGCTTGACTGCTTCTCGAGATTACAAATTCTCAGTATGGGATTTTAGTTAGCTTCTGAAAACCTCTAGCTGCTCACCAAATTTCTCCAGTAGTTTCTCAGGACAGTACGAAAGAAAAAAAACAAAACTGTGTATGTAAATGACAGTCAAAAGAAAACAGAAAACTGGACCTATGAAATGCAATTCAATATAGCATTACATATATCGATGTGAGTATGCTAAGTATAATTTTCTGCACAAAGTAATAAAATTGATTAAAACCAGTCATCATGTTGCAATTCAAGGAAGACATAAGAAGAGTTAAACAAACATAAATGTAAGACATAAAATCAATTCCCTAGAGCACTCAGAATAAAAACTTAAACAAAATCAGTTGTCATCTTCTGAAACTGAATTTATAATACGTCTCATGAATGCGTGCAACATTAGCCTAAAGCAACATTAGCTTAATTATTTTCAGCATAAATACTTTCTGACAGAAAATACCACCATTGATACTACGGTAGGGCTAAATGTATATTGCATGTCTGTATATGGTAAATGGATACTCTCTTTTTCAAGCAAGGCTGACAAGTCTACTGCCATTTAAACAAAACGCCACCCAGCACAGGTGGTGGCTTTTAAATTTAAAACAAAACACAAAGCAGTTTTCCCATGCAATGACCAAAAGTTAGACCTGACCTTCTTTTTGCCATAAAGAGATGCTATATAACCTTTCACTTCCCATCTTACTTCTAGGCTTCCACAAACCACAAGGAAGCCTGCAGGAATCTCCACAGTTTTGAAAAAATGTTGTGTTTCCCTTCAACATTGCAGAATTAGGTCAACAAGAAGTCATTTGTTGATCAGTAAATTTAATTTTTAATTTAATCTATGGATAATATAATAATTGCCTAGCTTCTGTCCATTGCATAGAAGTAATAGCATTTTAATTAAATGCATATAAAATACTTTCCCGTGAGGTAATTCTGATTTTCACAAGACTTCTTTTAGTTGGGCAGGGGAGGAAAAGAGGGAAGGCAGAGAAAAATATCTTTTCTAAAAAAAGAGGAACTCCAGATATCTGAGAAGAAAAACTCATGATAATCATTTGATAAACACGCTTATTCCTAAAAATATGCAAAAGCACACAGAAGTGCTTGGAAGCCTCTCTCTTCACTTCTGCAAAGTGAGATGCTTAAAACTCAGGCAGTACAGGTATTCCCACTATAATGTCTAGAAAAAACTCTTTCAATCCCATAAAACACATTAATCGTGTTCTCAAAATTAGAAACAATGGAACTATCAATACAAATACAGATGAATAAAACTAAGTAATAAAACTTATAATAAATATTAATAATTTCTTCCAGAGATTTTCCTGAATAGACATTAATGCATTTGTATACGTATCTATGAACAAACACCATTTCATCAGCAACTCTAACACAGATATTTTTTAATTGCAATCCTTACAGCTCATTTCCCTTTTCAAAGAGAGGGGCAACGGCCAAAACCCCTCAATATAGCAGCTGAGATTAAAAATTCCTACTACAGCAGATTATTTAATTTCTCACCATGCTGCCTATAAGAAAAAAAGGCACAGCAGGTGGCTAGTAAAATTTGTATCAGATCTATGAGTCAGATCAAGCAGAACTGGCAAGCATACAGGAATATAATCAGAAATGAGTGCACTAAAGCTTCCCTTACTCCCAGAAACAGAAATCATTACATTAAAGGCTTTCAATGTTTTGGTAAATATGAAAACAGCTATTTCAAAAGAATGAGAGTATATGCTAATCCTTACTATTTGTTTTAAGAATTTGCTTTACCAGTGAAACAATAATAAAACCTACGGTTCTCAGACACACTAATTGTTTTTCACCTGATCATTTTTTACTTACTTGAGCATTTTTTCCCAGATATCACTGTCATAAAAGGCGTGGCTCCAACCCATTTTGACTGTTCCAACAATCACATTCTGCTTAAAAACATCTGATCCTAACTTGCGATACAGTTCTTCACAATCATCCAGAGGGATATGGAACAACCCCAACATAAAAGCTAATATAGCTCCTGAAAAAAGAAATATTTTGAAATGTAAAATATAGCCTGGAGTAAGATTATAAAGATGGATTATCATTTAATGTAGTTCATAGGTTAGCAGAACATCTGTCTTGAAAAAGGAACACCAATTGACATTTATATTACTAAATTCCTGTTCAAAGATCACAAATTATGTTTTAAATATACAAGATAGGAAGAGTCTACTTTCAAAAACAGAACTGTAAGAAGTTGACAAACGGCATTATTTCATTTCACAGATTCTACCCCTGCAAACACATATATGGTAGAAAGCAAATTAAATCCACTGCTTTATGTGGAAAGAGAAATGAGTAAGAGAAATCACTGCCGTGGTATTAAAAATATATTTGGAGCATTACTTGCTATCTGGCAAACTCTGAGTCAGTAAAGAAAAATTCTAGGAAAATTCTGTAAAAATAAGGAAGTTTTGACTAGTTTGGAATACATTTGGTTGCAGCCATTTAAAATTAGTCATTCATACATACTGCCATCTAGTGTGTGCCTAAAAAACCATGAATGACCTACATAGGAACAAAACAACAGTATCCAAAAAAGCATGGTTGCAGAAGACAAACCAAATAGACTGTGGAAAAATACAATTAATGCATCATGGCAATTCTTAGATATATTAAGCTGAAAGGGACATATGCAACCTTTAAATCTTATTGTGCAATACTGTGAGGACATGTAATTAAGCATTAGGAATAATTAGGACACATGATTTTTCCAATTTGGAAATGAATGCAATAGGTTTGAATAAAATTAATTTAAAAAGGAGTAAATTCTTGAAATAGAGTAAGAACAAAACATATATGCAAAGAACTCCATAAAGAAAGTTCCAAAAGGCTTTACAGGAAATGTGACTTCAAGCTGCTTTTGCTCTTACACACACCCACCCCCCCACGATCACTGAGTGTCAGTGGATCGATGGTCTCAATTTTTAAAAATGTAGTACATGTGCTTAATATACCTGGGCCTACCTGACACATGAAAGTTTCATCACTAGAAACTTACTCAGCTGCCAAATTACCAAATGCCTGTATTCAACACAGACTAAACACCTAGCAGCAGAGAAACACAATTTTCCTGAGTCATGCAAATCCTCTGCTACCTTCCTTTCCTCTAACTCTCCAGCACCAATTCTAGAATATCGTGCATTTGCTATTGTGGTGAACAGTTTCAAAGCCAAAGAGCCGAAATTCATACCAAATGAAAACTCATTTTCACTTCACCTCCTGAAAAACAGCACCAAAAACTGCAGTCTGCATCAGCACATGACTGGCAGTAGATAACATCAGAGTCAAGGTACACATTTAAAGGGCTTTGTTGAAACCTGTTGGATGGTAGGAAGACACTGACAGGAGAGTAAGGTCAAAATCAAAGACATAGTGCAGGCTCTATCAGACGGTCCAGTGAAAAGAAGTTTCTGATGCTTCCATCACATCCTGCTCTGTATCACAGACTCCTACACTCCAGCCACCATCTCAACCAGGGCAACACTCCAGGGGGGGCAAAAAAAACTAAATACAACCTGGGAGGCTAAGGAGCGTATCTTGAAGAACGCAGGGATACAGTTGGCTAATAAGACACATGATAAGCAAGAATATAACCTGCAAGACAGGAGTATTCCTTCCTTATTCGGTACTAGTAAGACTTCAGCTGAAGTGTTGGATCTGTACCTGAATGACATTCTTCAAAAAAAGATGTAGACCAATTGAAAAAAGAACAAGAAGAAACAAAAAAGTCCCCCAAAACTGATCACACGCCAAGGAAATCAGTCTGTAAGGAAGGCCTGAGTAAACAGGCTATCATAAAAGCCTTTAAACACATAGAAGGCTGCTGCAAAGAGAAAAGAAAGAATCTGTTTATCCATTTTCCTGGGGAGTCAGGACAAGAGGAAACAAATTTGAACTGCATCAGGAAGATCCATATTAGACATTAGGACTTCTTGTTCCCCAAATGTAAAGCCAGTGGAGTACTAACACAAATTTTCTGAAAAGCACAGTTTTTTCTGATTCAAAATCTTAAAAAGCTGTCAATAGTAAAACACACACAGCTGATCCTTCCCTTTGGGAAATGACATAACCGCCTCAGGATGCTTCCAGCTGTATAACACCATGACTTGACTTATTCATGAATTCTCCTGAAAAAAGTATTTCTTCCATCGGGAAGATTTTCACAATGTATTTCAAAACCAGAAAGACATCATGCGCAAAAAAACCATCAACACAGAGAGATGCCAGTTTTGCTTAGGGAGGCTTCTCATCTGTAAATCACTGAAGGCTGGGAGCATAAATGGGGGCAGTAGCCCTACGCTGTTCTTAACACGTTAGGAGGAATATTTCGGAAGAATATCCTTATGTAAAGTTCTTATGTAACCTTCACGTACATCCAAAACCGATGATACAAGAGCCCAGTACAATTCAGGTGTCTTTGTAGTAAAATGCACTGGAAAACAGTATGCTTAGAGAACATTTGATCACAGCATGTTAGTGATAAAATCCCTCGTATGACACATCTGAATGCCACCAATTATTAGAACAATATAGAGTTTTAGGAAAAAGGTGTCTTTTTAAAATTCTTGCAGCAAAGCAGCACATTTGAAAATGGGGTAGTACACACTCTGCCTGATCACATACTCCTGACATTATGAACTGTTCCCTTCAACTGAATTACATGTGCACCACTATTGAAAAGTATCTTTGATATACTGGGAGACCACATGAGCAGTCAAAACAACATACAAGCTACACTCACAGCACACCTGCAGGTAAGTTGCCCTCAATGGGTTAAGTGCTCTGTGCATCTATAAAAGCATGTCATACTCTGGAGAACAGCAATAATCACCTTCACTTACAGAATTTCCGGAAGCTCAGTCTATGGGGCAACAGCACTTCCTCCTCTCAACTGCTTTGTTTTTATCTCTGGATTTTTGCGCAGAACAGGTACAAACTCAGTACAGAATTTACATAAACTTGGTTTCCCATAAAAAAAGTTCAGTGGTCATCACTGCCTTGCACGTGCTTGCAGATTTTCTGCTGCTTCCATACCCAGGTATTGTGCTCAGCAATAGGTAGGTGACTTACGTCACACGTGCAGAGCCCATGACAGAATCGTTACAGTGATCTTCCTCTGCCACCGCCTGTGTTTACACTCTGTGACCACCAGTGAAGCACAGGGAAGTTAACTACAAAGACAGACTCTATGACGCTGAATTCACAGCAAACTGCTTATTTCTAAACCTCCAAGGCAAAACAGCTAAACTGCAGTAAGAGATGAAAAGCACAGCAGAAAAAAAGAATGGTAACGCACAAGAAGCATCCTTCCTTTCATTGACTGCATCACTCTTTCAACCCTAATTCACCCAGCTGCAAGCTGCTGCAAATTCTATGGGCATATATACCATCAACACAAATTGAAATGGTAAAGTACACTGCTAGTACATGCTGACAGAGACATAGCACCTCTCCCAGCCATGTCTTGTCACCTATTCTTGCAAGCTGGACTACTGCAGACAAATGCTTCATAGTGTAAACAAAGCTTGAAAGAACGTCTTAAGTACTTACTAGCAGTACAAAACCCAAAATCTGGTGAAGAATTATGAATAAAGTTAGTTCTAATCAGAGTAGTAGGATCGAATTAAGAACACCAGGCCTCTCTACCAAAGATAAATGTCTTTATCATGATTGAAGGAGACATTAGAGACGTGGTTGGTGAAACTATGTTCCAAAAAAAATAACCACTGACTGCTAAATTAACTAACAAAGTCTTGTTTGGGTGGTTTTACTCATTATTAAAAATACAAAGCAGGGAACTATATTGTGCCTACAAACAAATTCTGTCAGCAGATCTAAACATTCTCCTCTTCTCTACTATTTTGAGCCTACTAAGCAAATCTCTGGAAACATGAACATTTTATCTAGTCACAGTGATGTGCATTTAATATTATTTCTGAATTAAACTATGGAAGATTAGTATAATGCAAAAAATTGAAGAATTTGGGTTTCTAAAGGAAACTGAGCTAAACTATAGCATCCCTCTTATCATAGAATGGTTTAGGTTGGAAGGGACCTTAAAGATCATCTAGGTCCAACCACTCTGCCACAGGCAGGGACACCTCCCACTAGACTTGGTTGCTCAAAGCCCCATCTAGCCTGGTCTTGAACACCTCCAGGGATGGGGCATCCACGCCTTCCCTGGACAACCTGTTCCAGTGCCTCACCACCTACAGAGTAAAAAATTTCTTCCTGAGATCTAATCTGAATCTCCCCTCTTCCAGTTTGAAGCCATTACACTTTGTCCTATCACTACATGCCTTTTTACAAAGTCCCTCTCCAACTTTCTTGCAGGCCCCCTTCAGATACTGGAAGGCTGCTACAAGGTCTCCCGGGAGCTTTCTTTCCTCCAGGCTGAACAACCTCAACTCCTGTCTTCACAGGAGAGGTCCTACAGGCCTCATACTTTTGTGGCCCTCCTCTGGACCCACTCCAGAGGGTGTCAGATGTTATACGTCAGCATTATGCTGCTGTTGGTCTAGCATAATTTCCAAAAGAGGTGACTGCCTTTTAAAAATAAATTTATACTTTACAGTTCCCTACTTCCTAGGAAGGAATAACTTATCATTGAGTCACAGATGAATTAAGGCTGGGAGGTCATCTAATCCAACCTCCTGGTCAAACAGGTTCAGTTAGAACAGGTTGCTCAGGACTTGCTCAGCCAACTTTTGCCTGTCTCCAGTGATGGTAATTCCACAGTGTGTGCAGACAACTCCTTCCAGTGTCTGACTATCCTTGCAAGGAAAACATGATTCCTTATACCAAATTATAACTTCCCATATTCCAACTTGTCTGTTGGCTTTTCCCCTATCACTGTGCATCTTCAGGAACAGTCTAGCTTCGTCTTCTCTGTATTTTCACATTAGTTGAAACAGCAGTAAGGCCTCCCCTTAACCTTCACTTCTTAAGACTGAATAAACCCTGGTTTTGCACTTTCCCCTTTTTGTCACAACCTCCAGTACCTGGCCCTCTGCCAGACTCACCCTGTATGTACAAGAACACACCCAACAGATTAAGGATGCACTGAGAAGCCTAAAACTAGACATACAGTGGCCAGAGATCCTCAATCTGTTGGGTATGTTCTTGTGCATACAAACCAATATGCGGTCAGCTTTCTCTGCTGCAAGGGTACAACGATGATTCATGTTCAGCTTGTTCCAACAGCACCAGGCCTTTTTCTGTAAAGCTGGTTTTTAGCTGTCATCCCACCTCAGATGGAGGGCTTGGGACTTGGCTTTACCGAAACTTAGGTGGTTCCTGTCCAAGCCATTTCTCCAGCCTGCACAGGCTGATCTGAACAGAGGGCATCACCGTACTGACCACTCCCTCTAATTTAGTATCGTCCAAGATCTTGCTACAGGTGCGCTGTGTCATGCTGTGCAGGTCATTAGTAAAGACAGGAAACACCATTGGCCCAGTATTAGTCCCTGGGGGACATTACTTTAGTTGTCTGTAATCCCCATAAACATCCAAGATATTTGTATCTGTGCGCAAAATGAAGGTTTCACATTCATTGAAAAAAAATGACAATTCAGTTTGAAGTTACAAACGTATCAAGAATCATCCAAAGTCCTTATTCAGAAGAAAAAAGAAAGACTTTAGAAATCACACCTGTACTTTCCCAGCTTGCACTCAAAGTCAGAAACTGTCAAGTTCCACAAAATCTACAGGTGTTTTTACTAGACTGATAGCAAAATTCCAACATGTGGCTTAATTACCTGTGCTTACACCACAAATGTAGTCAAAAAGTTGATGAACCGGTTTTCCAGTTAGTTCTTCTAGTTTCCGTAGAGTCTGAAGTGCAACTAAACCCCTGAAACACAAGAAAATCCCCTTCACATACAATGGTAGTTTAATCTTACATAGCTCTAAGCCCACCTTTGCTTAATTGTAACTAATTATAACTGAATAACTACAACAGTAAGAATCCTGAATATTTCAGGGAATGAAAGAGTAGCAGAACAAAATTAAAATGGAATGATGAATACTAAATATAAACGACATACTCAGGCACACCAAAACCAGGATTCAACAGCTACAGCCATACTGCTTTGTAGCCATGCTGTTTTGTAGCAGCAGCTCAGGGATGATCATCTTCTGTAGACTTGGAATAGATTTTAGCTGCACCCACACCACACAGCACTTAAAGTTTGGTCTTAACAGGGCTATATAATGCCCCTTGGGACATAATATTTTTCTGTTTGTGGGTTTTTTTGCCTCAGTTCAGTATGTCCGAAATAACAGGAGAGATGCATTTCAGACCATCAGACTTACGCTTCTGTAGCATGAAACAGAGTTTCTGGCATTCAAAGGCGCTGACTGTGCTGGGCTCGAGCTAGAGAACTGCGTCTGGCAAAAGGAAGCACCAACCCAAGTACCATCTTGCAAACACATTCTGCTAAGAATGCCACCTCCTGCGTGTTGCCGCCAAATCTGTCCTGGCTTGTGCTGAAAAGCACTAATCAACCCAGTCCAAAATTATAACCAGCTGAACACCACCAATGAAATGGCACAACTCCCAGTAGTCAGTACTGGGGCTGACTCTCTGGACTTGTTTCATTTAGTGTTACAGATGTAGATACCGGTTTCTAAAGTTACGGTGTCTCATATCACCCCCCTAAAAATCCAACAGAAAAATGAACACGGTTTATTTATACATATAGCATCCTTCTTTCTACTTTGTAAAATCTTTATGGCTTACAATGAACTTTTGGAAACACAAGTGTTGAAGTTGTGACACTTACTCCTCACTGAAAACAACTGATTTTTGACGCAAGGAAAGAAATACAATGGGGAAACAAAAAGTTCATGAAACTGTATTTCTGCAATGACTTCACACTTTCTATCAACAAAGATTTGTGAATCAGCAAGTATTTGCCAACAAATATATCTTCAAATATGCCTGAAAACACAGCTTTCTGTATTACTAAGAACATAATCATATGAGTATAAACTATTTCTAGTATTTCACACCAATTTTGTATTTCTGAGATTAGACGTGTGAGCAGACTAACTCAAATAACCACTTAATTTACTTCCATAAAGAGAAAGAGCCAATCCAAGCACTTAAGCGCGTAGCCAGCTTTAAATAGGAAAGTAATTTCAGTGTCACAGGACTACTAATGCATGGAAATTTAAGTACAAATGCATACAAAAATAATACCCATCACTTCGACAGTTAAGCATAACAAAAGTGTAAATCAAATTGCATCTTTGGGCACAAACTCAAAGAAAAACTGAAATCTTATTTCCAGTTACAGTATGAAAAAGGCTACAAGTACATAAAAAAACCCAGAGGTTTTACCTTGTTCCTCCTCCATCAATAGTGAGGACTCGAATTCCCCAGCCTTTCACAGGGTCTGTATAACCAATTATAGCTAAAGTTTCTCTAACAGCAGCCTGAAGACTTTCGTCATTTGCCTGTCTCAGTCGCAGTAGGCATGGGATTAATTTTTCCTATTGATAAATACAAAGATATTTCATTCTAACTATATGTTCACACCAAAAGAACTCATGCTTAAATTTACCAGTTTGGCATCTAAGCATAAAAGTAATACATCAGATAAACTCAGAATAAAACTTCTTTAAATTTGTATTAATCCATCTCTCTTTCTAACAAGGGAAAGGACTCCAATATTATGACGTACACTCCCCATTGCTAAAGTAAATACCTATCAGAATTAAACAATGAAGATGAAATGTAAATATTTTGATTAGCTAGAAAAGCTATATTTACCAGCAGTTTAGTTTTATTGACTTTAATATCACCGATCTCAAGTATGGAGCACACCAAGTACAGCTAAAAGCTCAGATTTTCCTGAATAAGTATCACACCACTTCAAAAAAGGAAATGCGTTCTAAGTGCACAAACATTAAAACAAAACAAAAATTAAAATTCTTCCTCACATTGAGTAATTTTTAAATGTCAATTATTACAACAAAGATATAGAGTATTATAATCAAAATGGGAGTAGTGAACATACTCTCTCATAACAAAGTAATTCACATCTATTCATGGATGTCCGACCTGTACCCTGCCCGGATGATTCATCTGGCTTCCACTCCATTCCCAAAGATCTCCTTTCCAGCAATCCTACAATCTATGCCACACCTGTGGAAAAAGGCGTGGGACTGACAAATGGTGTGATCTGGCTAGTACTGGTCGAATAGCCCATCACCCACCTCCTGTCCTCTCACTGCAGGAAAGAGAATGAGTAGGACTAGATTACATGAACTTATTTGATGGTTATAGTCCACTCGTGCCATCTCTCTTCCACGGAAGCATGCAAACAAGCATAAAAACTGTTGTGCATATGCAGATCAACTGTACCGTACATTCCTGTCTGGTCAATTGCAACAGAGAACACAGTGTACGACCTTGGTCCACCACTAGAATAAGCTATATTATCTATCCACATGACAATGCTGTATGCTTCTAAAATAAACATTGCAATCTTCAGAGCCTTTAGCTAAACTACTGATAGTTTACACATGAGTCTGCTTGAACCAGCTCAAAAATAGCTATAGACATTCCCAGTGTAATCTTTACAACCAGAAAATATGAGTAGCCCACAAAAGCACAGAAGAAAGTTTTATGTTATTCTACATCAATTGTCTGTCAGTTATTTCTTTTTTGTCTAAGCATAAAGACTATTTGCACCTTAATTGCAACTCCTCTGGACTCTGGAAATTCTAGGAGATGATAGGTCAGTTCTTCAACCCTGCTGATACAGACTCTTCGATTAGAGGATCTTCGTAGAGCTTGAACTAAAGCTCGAGTCCTGTTATCAATACTCACTCTTGCAATAATCTAAAAAAGATAAAGTTATACAGATAACATAAAACTACTCTAAGAAACGAGAACCATTCTCAAGACTAATTCCAAACTGTTATTTTAAGATTTCTCAGAAGTAAGGGACAGCGTGCTGTACTAGAGAACTGCTACAGGCTCCAAGTAAGCATTGCTTAAACATAAACAGGCAGCTTTTTGACACTTTGTTTACTAGAAAAATAAATAAAGGCGGCCCACAGCAACAATACACCAAATGTGTCAGCATGTACTCAGAGGTGTTTTCAGGGCAATTGTGCAGTGTTTGGATCATGAAGGAGTGTAAGATTGCTATAACCACAACAACAAAGAAACAACCATCTGTCAATATATCAAACAAATATCAATACACCAAACAAGTATTTATTTATATTTAAGTACTCTCTCTACATATATATAAACTGAATATATGTGTACATATACTATACACACACTATACACTTGATATATAAACATATACATGTTTATATAAATTTATATAAATATAAATAAAGTATATATACTTATATAAAAAGTATATACTTTTTATCAATGTATACATTTATATATTTAAGTATGTATATGTAAGTTTACATATAATTTACATATAGTATGGGTATATATAAGTTTATAGTTTTTATACATGTGTATATACATATGTACTTATATGTACATATACATATAAATTTATTTATGTGAACATACAGATGTACTTATATGTATGCAAGTACATATATCAGTATATACTCGTTTATTTAAGTATATTTGTGTGTATACCTTATTGCAGTCTTTCAGTACCTAAAGAGGGCTTGTAAGAAAGACAGGGACAGCTTTTTTAGCAGGGGCTGTTGCAATAGAACAAGGGCTAATGGTTTTAAGCTAAAAGAGGGAAGATTTAGACTAGATAGAAGGAAGAATTTTTTTACAGTGAGGGTGATGAAACACTGGCAGAGGTTGCCCAGAGAGATGGCAGATGCCCCATCCCTGGAATCATTTAAGGTCAGCTTGGATGGGGCTCTGAGCAACCTGATCTAGTTGAAGATGTCCCTGCTCGTTGCAGGGGGGTTGGACTAGATGACCTTTAAAGGTCCCTTCCAACCCAAACTATTCTATGATATGTCAGTTTACATATAGGTATATACATATTCGCATACAGCATGTATATATACACTCGTATAAAATACGCATATACATAGAAGTAATATATAAAGAGAGACTTGCCTTTTCTCTCTGAAGAGATAGATGCCTTTCCCTCTCTTCTGCAGTCTTGACCTCTTTTGCTTTGTCCTCCTCCTCTTTCTCAGACACTTCTTGTTCTGGCTGTTTACTCTTCTCTTGTGAAACAACTTTTGTATCAGATCTTAACTTGGGAACCAACCCACCAATGTAACTGTCTACAAAAGCTTGTACGCTGTTACTCGGATACGAAAGAAAGTTTGCAATACTTTTTTTAGTGGAAACTGGAACAGCAGTATTTGTCTTTATAGCACCCGGTGTCTCCGCTTCAGGAGTTAAAGTAGTTGCTGAATCCACTGTCTTTTCTTCACTTGTTACCATATTTTCTGATGAATCATGCTGATTCCTCTTTTCACTTTTAGAGTCCTGTAATAAAGCACTCCTTTTTTTCTCTTGATCCATAGCAGAATTACTGTTAAAGTACCAGTTGATATGATCAGCTACGAAGTTGTAAGTTTCTCCAAAATTTGTAGAAAAGTAGCTTATATGAAAAAGGTGTGTTTTAGGACACACTGAATCTTCTGGAGTATCCTGATGAGTGCCACTTGAGCTTACTAACATCGACTCCGAGTTTCCATTTGCACAAGTGGATTTCTTTGCAGCTGGGCCTCTGTTGCAACCCTCCTGAGTTCTGGGATCTGTGACTTGTTTATCATTTTCTAGATTTGCATTGATGTTATTTGCATCTACATTACCTTTATTTGCTTTTCCCAGAGTTCCTGAGTGCGACTTTAAGCGAGCTATCCGTGAAACCAGTTCACTGTGAGTGCCAGACACTGCCTTTGAAACAGAATCTATAGTATTCTTTATTCGTGACATGCGGTTGTTCACTTTTGTAAGTCCTTTGGAAGAAGAAGTTAAAAGTTTAGAAACTCTGTAGTATAAGAAGTCATGGCCGTAAATGTATGTGTTATACCAAAATGTTCTGCTTCTGGTCCATTTACACCGAGGCTCGCTTGTATGAAAAACTCTCGGGTGAATGGCATGGTTTATCCTCCAGCAGACTTTAGGTCTATACAAATACAGGTATTTGTTTCTTTGCTTCCACCAAAGACTTTTTGGGCTAATCACAAAGAACAAATATGCGTCTAAAGATAAATGAACTGTCATTACTTTTAAATAATTACACCTTTTCTATGTTGCTTGTCTACTTCATTCCAGAAAATACATTTCAATAAATAAGTCTCATATGACGGTGTTGTCTGAAAAAGAAAAAAAAACACCAATGGAAACCCCAAACCAGCAACAAGTTAAACTAAAATCACAGAGTTGCTTAAAGCATATGCGGCTTACTTACTCTTACAGTAAAGACAGATAAACATTCAAGTCGATCTCATGGGAATATCTACTGCTCAGGACATTCGGGAGTATCATCCTAACATTTTAATTTCAACACATTATTCCTTAAAGGCCAGTTTAAGTCCACCTTGAGCAAAGCCCAACATGTCGAAAGCATTTAGCAACCTATACAAAACTGCTCGCTGGTCTTTCCAATAGAGAAAAGTACGTATCTCTTTTGCAAATTACCTTGTGCAGAAACCAAATTTCAAAGGAACTTGTCATTGCACTACCATACCACCCCTTTGCAGAATTCCTCCCGGGGGAGGAGGGACACCAACTCTTTGGGCAAAGCTTCAGTATAATGAAGGCACGAGTTCAAGGAAGCGTTCCTAACCTAAGACCTGAGGGCAGGATATAATCCTTACTCCGCAAAGGAACATGCTTCTGGGGTGGATCAGAGCTTCAGGGGGAACACCACAGCTGCGCTGAAGCCGCGGGAGCAAAGCCCCTGCGTGCCCCGACTCCCCCAGCTGCTGCGCGGTGCGCCACAGGGGCTCAGCCAGGCCCAATGCCACACCAGCAGCGGCGGCGTCCTTACTTACGGTTTCCTCAGCGCTGCCCAAGCCTACGCCGTGCCCGCCGCACACCCGCCCGCCCTCCTGCGGGGTCACCGCCGCCGCCGCGCAGCCGGGCTCCGGGCCGCGGCGGCGGGCGGGGTGATATATAAGGCAGAGGGGCTCCTCCCGCCCCGAGCGGGGGACGGGGCTCGCCCGCTGCCTTGCGCCATTTCGCGGAAACGATTTCGAGAGCGGCCTCGTAAACAACCGGCGCGTCGCGTCCCGTCCCGTCCCCCTGTCGCGCCCCCCCCACG
>VZSF01003930.1:232769-305538 GCA_013398295.1 Chionis minor | reverse complement strand
CGCTCCCGCCGGCCGCCCCGCGCAGGGCCCGGGTGGCACCGGGATGCCCGCGGTGACACCGGGATGCCCGCGGCCCCGGGGAGCGAGGGCACGACCCTTCCCCGCGGGGCCGCCGCTCCCCGGGGCGGGATGGCGTCCGGCTCCGCGCCGCCTCCCTCGCCCCGGCGCGGGTGACACCTCGGCTCGGCTCCCGCCGCGCTCCCGGGGGCCCTTCCTCCTCTTTCGGCTGGTGGGGATGAAGATAAGGCGGCGTCCATCACCCCCTCCCCGCCCCTCCGTGAGTGGAGTCCCGCGGCGCGGCCGTTTTCGGGGCCCTCGGCTCCCCTGAGAGTTAGAGACGAGCAGCAACAAGCGAGTGTTGCCGTGTGGAGTCCCCCAGTGTCAGCCTGCCCACACCGTGCACCGTCAGGGGAGAGAGGAGCTCTTCCGAGCTCTGTCATTAGTTAACGTCAGCAGGTGAGAAAGAGCAGGTAATGACAATTAGACACAACTGCAGAAAGTTGAACAAGATTATCCTTGTACACGCCAGTAAGAATTACAGTCATTTGATACCGATGTAGTTTACTTGATGCAACTGTTCTGTTATTTCTCTTTTTTTTTTTTTTTTGGCTGTTGAAAAACGTAAGATCAAAACTTTTCACACAGTGCCATCGGCGCGACGTCAGGGTGAGGAGTCCCCTTGTCCCTCTGGGCCCATTAGCACAAACGGAACATCAGCTCCGGCGCTGCGCGGAGCTATGTGCCGTGGTGCCAGTTATCCTGCTGCCAAAAACCAGTAACCCCTGGCTCAAGTAAACAAAGCACCAAAATCAGTATCAGCTAGGAGAGTCCTGGTTGTGGTCAGGTTAAAATTAGGAGCGTCAGGTTGAAATTAGGAACGTCTTTCTAAACTAGGAGCGTGTGGGAGCCAACTGAATATAAACCTAGGACTATCTTTTATAAAATGCTCTACAATGAGCATCCTTTAATTTCTTGTCTGCCCTCCCCCCCATCAATACTTATTTTGATATCTTTACTCCGGGTCCCGAATAATCCAGGAAGCGGTGCCTCAGCTGTTACATGCCTCTTCATCCCTTGGAAAGAACCGTGCGCGTTTTTCAGGGCAAGTGGTGATTTTTGAGGGCTCAGCTTAAAGTACCGGAAAGGAGTTGTCAGAGTATAAGGTTTGCGTGTCTCGTGGAGCCCAGGTGAAAAGCTGATGAACCTGAAGTGCAGGCAACTACCAGTACTCAGTCGCTTATAAAAATTCATCCCCTCTTTTCGTCACTAAAAGTTGTCCCAAGGGGGCAGCAGGTCTTGGAAATACCACGGAGGTCTCCGGGCATTTGGAAGCAAGAGAGTATTCTTAGCTAGAGGCTCACGACTCCTTAACTTCCCGTTCGTAGGCACGTTTTAAAATTTGTCAGACCCAGGTGAAGCAAAGAAATCCAGAGAGTGTCGTGACCAAAATGACAGTGTGCCAAGTCAAATTCTGACCTGACTTCAGCTTTGAATTGACTTTGGTCATACTCCTCCTGGCTGCCACCGCTCCGTTGGGCACCACAGCCTGGCTGGGAAGGCGGAGGACCCGCTGCCGGGGTGCCTGCCCCACCGGAGCAGCCAGATGCCAGTGTAGTACAACCCGCGGTGAATCGCGACAATCGGAATCAATAGGAAAACGGTATGTGAATCACTATTTAATGCACTCCGGGGTGAGTCATCCCGATTCAAACCAGCTTTCGGACCAGTACAATGTCAGTCAGCTCCTCGCACAGTTCGATGTGAGTCAGAGCTCAGCACCGAGTACAATATGAAATGAGTCACCGACTAATACAGCGCCATGTGACTCCCGTACCCAGTGCGAGTTGTCAGAGCTTCGGTGTGATATGAGTCACTTCATAGTACAGTAAAATGGGCTTTTTGGAGACCATTCATAATTAAGCACGATGCAACCAAGCGCTCAGTAGGAGATGATGGGAGCGAGCGGAGCAATCTGCTACGTGCACCGGTCTCACTGTTTACATAGTGAAGAGGTGTGTAAAATATTACGCTGAATGAAATTTATTTTATCTTTTTTTAAAGCCGGCTGCATTAAAATAACTAGAAGCAAATGCTTCCTCTGACAAGAGAGCCAGCAAAAGCAGGGCTGAAGCAGTGGTAGAACTCCCAACATTGGGGAAGCCTGGGGTTTTTTTTTGTTTGGTTTTGATTCCGAGACAGCTGATCAGCCAGTGTGACCTGCCATACATCCACTGAGGCTGGCTCCAGCTGCCACAGAAGACAGGGCAAGGGATGCTGACAGCCTGTGCTGTGCAGAGCAGGAGGAGGACTTGACGCTGATTTAACTTAATTGCAGTTTGCAATGACCTGGTTTGTGAAGGGACTCAGCATGGGATGAAGTTACATCCGTACTCGCTTTTGTGCTGCTCCACTGTCATAGCACCCACAAGAAACGGCTGGACCAGAGCGACGGGTTGCAGTTCTTGCTTTTTCTATGCAACTGGTAAAAAATTCTCTCGTGTCTTTCCCATATTACAGGAAAAATAATGACAGAGAGTGACCCTGCTAATTGCATGTTACAGTAACAGTTTCAGTGAAGACTCTTGTGATAAAGTCCAAAGCAAAGTAGTACTTCACAATACTATCAGGGGAGACACATGGCTTCCCTCTTAAAAACAAAACCCACAAAAATCCCACTGAAACCCCAAGTAACTATGTTTTTTAACAAGAAAGACAGATTTTACTCAGAAAAATACTTCAGTGCAGGAAGTTTTGTGCGGACAGTGGGCTGATCTGGCGGCCAAATGTGCAGCACTGAATAGCAAAGAAAAAGGAGCAGAAGACATCTAAGCCCTTGGTAGAAAAAGACCTCAGTTACAGGTGACACGATCAAGGCATCATTACCTGTTACTATGTGGGTGTGATACATTTTCAGCCATTCCTTTTGAAATGTAAAGCAATGCTTTAATCTGAATAGCTGAACCTAGCTCCTCCGAGCTGCTGCTCCTCTGGAAAAAAGATATTAAATCAAACGGGTAAAGCCACTCACTTCCTGGACATTTTACATAAAAGCATCCCAGAATTGTTAAACTCATAGAAGGACACCGCTTTCTCTTGCAATTTTATCCACTTAAGCCTTTGACAGACTTGGGCGCAGCAGTGACATAAGAAGCTGCTTTATTCTGCGTGGGTGCCAGTCTCCTCGCTGCTAACTTCTGTCTTGCATTCGTAAACTCACAACCATTTCAGTCACCCCACTACAAGATGCCAAATCTCCACCAAGAGAAAAAACCTCCAAAGAGCTCTTGCTCCTCACTCACTAAGCGGGCAATCCGATAACGATGCCGAAAGCATGTGCATATGTGTGGGTGAGTTCATTAACATACATTAATTCTTCTCTATCTAAAATAGTACACTGCTTGATGCAGAAAGCCTGCGTGTCAAATTTGTCAATGAAGAGGGAGAAGCACGAGCATCAAGCTTCCCGTTCATATTTCAGTTGACAGTAAACTGCCACAGGCTTCAGTGCAAGTATGTTGCAGCCCCAAATTTTTCTCAATTAATGAAATATAGATCCAGAGATTTACTTGGAGCTTGACCCCAGTTGCAAGCCTCTTATGACATTAGTAGACAAGGACACAATCCCTTTCTTCCAGCTCACTGCTGATCATTATTGAGGGGATCCGAAGGGAGAGCTGCGACTGCGGGAGTTCCGTGACCTCACCTAAAGCTCGCTGAGACCAATAGGTGGTTTTCATTGTTTTAATGGAGTTTGGACCAGGCCCAAAGCATTTCTGGAAAAATAACTGGACTATGATGACCCACATCTGTGCGCTCACTCCAAGTGAACTGTCAGCTAGCATTATAGCACAGGGCTGCACAGGCTCTGCGGCTGCTGCGCAAGCTTCATGCTGTGGCCGTGCCAACGGGACCCGAGCACAAGTTAATTAGGCACACCTGCCTAATTGTAATGTCTACAAGGAGGACACGTTATGTTTAAGTAATTATGCTTAAGTAATAGAACCTTCGCACTTTGAGCTGAGAAAATGCCATTGTGCTTTAGTGAAAAATGAGGATAAAAGTATAAAAGCTTTGTCTGCAAAGCTTTGTCTGCAATCTTCTTTTCTATGTATTCTTGTGTTTGGGTGTTTTTAATTTGGTTGGGGTTTTCCTTTGTTTTTAAATTTGACATTTGTGGCTTAGATTTTAAATATTCCTCCTTTGGGAAGGCTATTTTCTCGATAGCCCACCTTTCTAGTGAGAGATTAGCAAATCCTATAAATGTTACAACTAAGCCAAATATCATCCAAGGTGCTTTTAACCAGGGAAATAATTTTCATTCCTGACCTTCACGCTCCTTCGCGTTCATAAGTTTACATACAGAAATGCCTCATAATCTGAATGTCAGATAGGCATGCCTTGGAGCGGAAAAGGTGTGAGAGACATACTTATTCTAGTACTTCAACGTTACTTTTAAGGCATACAGTAGTTTTTCCACTATTGTCAAAATTAACTTTTCAGATGCTTGCTTAAAGCCCTGGACTCTTCTCTCCCTCTCCCTCTCCCTCTCCCTCTCCCTCTCCTCCTACTTATTAGCATTCAGTAATATGAACATGTACTTTTTATATGAATCGTAGATGCTATCTAGCTGGATAAGAAGCAAGAACATATGCCATTATTTTTCTTCTCTTTGTGGTTCATTGCTTTCAGGGACATTTTTATAATAGGCTAAATTTGTTGTTATCATTATATAGAGGAGGACCTCTCTCTCCCTGGAAAGCCCAGAAACTCCGCACTTAGGCATCTGCATAGATGCTGCATTAGGTTGACTTGAAACAGTGAACCAACCAGAGACATACTGATCAATTCCCACTCCCTTTTCTCAATTAAGTATGTAACTAATTGGTGCTCTTTATGTGGGATTTGGATGGATCTGTGGATTCCTCCATGCAGGACCCTCCGTGCCTAGGCAAGTTGCTTTGTTTCAATGTGGTGATTAACATCTGGAGAGGAGAGTATGGTCCTTCCATGGATGCCAAGGCTGCAAAGTTGATTGAGTTCTACATAGATTGCAGGTAGTCAGAGGAGACTTGGAAGTAGCTGGTCACTTGTAAGCAGTCAGAAGAAACTTCCTGCAGATGCAGAAATGATCGTGTAGGGCAGTCTTGTACACAATTTAGGTAGTTTGGAGATGTTTTGTGTGTAGCTCAAAATAATCACTAGGGATGGATCATGCGTGTGCTGGAGTGGCACGAGGAGCACGAGCCAGCTGGATTTAAGAACTGTGCAGTAAAGCATGATTCAGAGTCTCATTTGGTCAAGCCAACACCACCACTACAAGGACTTTTGTAACATAAACTCCTGGTGCCATCTGGAAACTGACTGACTGTCCTGTTCAAGGATTTGATTCCCCACAGTGACTTGGTATTAGCAGAATCAGATCCAATTGACAACCCACAAACCAGCACCACCTTTTCATCCTTCCATTCCATATGAACCAGAAAGTCATATTTTTTTCTATTAAATTATGGCTACTCAAGCCCTCACCAAGCAGACACAGGTGTCTCTGATAGTGCTGCATTACTTTGGGCAAACTGATATAATTGGACATAGAGGTACATTTCATGTTATATCCAAGAATTGGCTAAAACTGTACCCAGGCTGGGGTTAAACAATGCTGGAGATGGTAGATGTTAAAGTCCTTTGGTTAAAGGTATCTCACCTCATTCCATCACTCATCTAAAAGTACTTTTGGATTCCTTAGAAAACATGTACGAGATAGCGGTCCATCTCCAGTTTTTAAATCCCCTGTGTTTTCTTCGCAAACCCATTTTCAACCAAGGCACGCATCTGCTCCAGATGGTGGAGACAGACCCCAGTTCTCAAAGTGCAGAGAGCATCCAGCACAGAGGGTTCTCACACAATTTGTTCAGTCCCATAGCACCTTCTGAGCGGTCTGGAAATCTGAGAAGATAAACAAGGCGCAGTGAATTTAGAGCAGTGAAATTTCCGTTTTGGTGTGAGGGAGATGACCTAGAGAAAAAAGCAATTTTTGTTTGGCCTGTTCTTCCTCAGCGAGGCAAATTTTAGGATATGAATCTCTCTTGTAGTACCGCAACCTAGTAAGGGAGCTTAAGGTAATACGGAATTAAGCAAGAACAAGAGACCAGGGAGCAGCCAAGGTTTTTGAAATCCAGGTGTATTAGGGAATAAACATGTCAAAAAGTAGGTTGATGAATCCCTCCATTTGGGCTGAGGTAAGTTCTCCTCCTGGACCTTCCTCTCTTACCTTGAAGAAGCAATATAACCTTGCTTGAATCTTAAACAGGGAAAGCACTAGAGCTCAGTGTCACTACCCAAGTGACTTCAAAAAACCCAAGCCCAAAACAGAGCGGTAATTTGAACTTGAAGTTATGAGATGTTGGTCTTCCTGAACCTGCAAGAACCTCAACAAGAACAGGAGGAGAACAGCATCTCGTGGGTCTTTAACTATCTTTAACTATTTAAAGAAATATATCTAAAAATCTAAACATACTTACACTACCTTGGAAAAAATAAAAAATCCATATCTAAATTTATGTTATAGTCAAAACAGTAAGAGTTCTCTCGAAGAATAAATACAAAACTGTTCAAAGTGGAAATAGAGAACAATAGTTTATGTGCACAGATACCTCTGCATTCCCTTAGTAAGATGGAAAAAGTCACTTTCAGCGATAAGATAAAACCCTCACTGTGTGTAACCATCTGTGTAAATGCATTCAGGAAGCAGGAGGAGGATTTTTAAACAAAAGATTTATACAAATTCTGAAGAAAGGCGTTTCAGACAATTCATAACACCTCTGCTTAGCACCACCTGGTATTAAGTCCAACCCAAGACATCAAGTCACTTTTCTCTGAAGCATAAATAGAAGTACCAGATCTGATCCTCAGCTGGTATAAACCCCCTTGTCTTCACCGGCAATAGTGATGTGATGTAGTTTTTTCAGCAGTTGAAAATTTGATGCACATTACATGTAATCAGCATTGATATTCCGAAACTGAATGTTTAAAAACTAGGATGGAATTTCCTCTCATCACAACAAGATCTTGATGTTCCAAAGAAAACATCTTCTTTGTTTATGGACGTTTGATTGTCCAGGGAAATAAACCAGAATATAGCCAGTGTCAAAATTCATTAAAACCAGATACTAATTGCATGCCGTGCAAACTGAAAAATGTAGAAAGAACAATTCCATCTTGTTTTTATTTCAGAGTGTCAGCTGACCAAATAAGCAACTGTCCTGGGAGGCTGGTGTAACAAGCAGCTGTATTTACCAACTGCCATTTTCAAAGTGCACACCTAGTAATAAGGAACAGAATATTTTGGCTGATGGAAGAACATTTGCACTGATGTTTGTAGAAAATGCACCTAATTTATTATTTTTTTTTCTAACTGCATTATAAAATTTCTTTACAAGGTGAAATCTGTCCAGTTCAATCGCAGGATCTTTCCCACTTCAATGCCATATTGGCTAAAAAACAGTCTCCTGTCAGATTTGAGTGATCAGCCTGACAGCACCGGGGTAGGAGGATGGCTGTACACCTTGTTTCCCTCAGGAATGAACCCTTTGTTCTACAGCCAAACAATAGCTCTGGACTAGCCCTCACCCTTGAATGCACTTAACTTTTAAACACACCTCAGCTCCCAGGGCTCCTCCAGCTCCAAAGTTTTCCAACTGGCTACAACAACTGACGTTTTCCCTGCCCAGCTCTGTACACACGTTCCTCTGCACCAGCATACTACTGGTTTAAGAAAACAGAGATCATTATTTAAGCATCACAGTCAGGTTGTGGGATAAGTTTAGGCCACCTCTTACTCTGTTTGCAAAATGCAGCAGCTGGTGGGGGAGCAATACCCGTGCATGTGCCTCTTATCCTACTTCCCCACTCCACCACCTGTGGATCTGCCAAACGTACTCTCAACTAGGATAGGGAAAGAAAAATACTTAGCTAAATGTAAGTATCAACATGTGTCATTCCCTTTAACGGCTTTAAGGTAAGCTATTAGCTCAAAATGCTGTTGCTGATTGGGATTTTTCATTATTAAAACGAACTGATGAGCCACAGTATCAGCCTAGGAAAAAAGGAAAGCCCTCCTGCAAAATTAGCAGTCACATGTCCACTGGTTTTGATTACAGCTGGTTGAGGCTCTTTGACCTAATACTGTGGGATATCAAAGTTGAAGAGGTCATCAATCACTGGTACCACGTACTACAGCAGTAGGATCCACAGGTGAATAATTTTTCAACTAATATATACTGTTAGTCTCATCACTGATGCAAAGAATACAGGCACTAGATTTTCAAACTGGTTTTACGCCTACTGCGTCACTCAGCCAGACCATCTGATGTCCCAAATTAACAACGATAACATGGTATGAACAGAAGACCTTTGTATCGGGTTGTCTAAAAAAACCCCTCTCCTTTTTGCCCTGAGCACCTAAAGTCTACTGAAGGCAAAAAAATAGCCGCCTCATTCCCACAGATCCGCAAGTCAGTCAAGCAGTTGTTTAAATTGTTGCTAATGTGAGGGATATACTGTAAAGAAGCAAGGAATTTCTATAAATTCCTACAAATAGTATTCACTGGAGTTGTTGATAAATCTACTGTCCATCCCGGCACACAGCACAGCTCAAAACAGTAATTCAAGCAGTTGTCTGGAAAGGCTCATTGCACAGCTACGGCGGCTGCAGCAAGAAGCAGCAAAGCGTGATGGAGAACTTAAATGACTCATAGTGAAATACTGGACATACTAGAGGTAGCAGAAAAACAACTACAGACATAAAATAAGGCTTTTCTGTTTGCGTCCCATTAGTGGCTCTGTCATTATTAGCTCCCTGCGTGATCTCAGATGACTTGCTTCATCTCCGACTTCTTTTTCCATACAGCTTCCAAGATCATTATACTTCCCTGTGTGCAGTCATACTTGGAGACCTTCAATGCTTTTCAAGTACTTTTCTTTGAAAGTGAATCCTTAGATGACTTGCACAACTCGGTGTCTGTGCCTTTGCCTCTATTCCAGCCACGGAGCAAGAGCAAAAGCAGCAGATAGGGAGCTTGTGGTAAACTTATATCACCATGCACAGCTGCAAAATTCCAGCGTTTGTGTTTCCCTGGTTTTTTGGGTTTTTTTTACTTTTTTTTTTTTTTTTTAAATAAAGCAAAGAAAACTAGAAAGCCAGTGTATATCCATGAATATACATATGAAATTATGACACATCCTTTACGCAGAGCCTGTCTCACCGCGTGTGTTCAGGCCTCAGGTCTGGCATTACACGGTCTCAGTACAATCAAGATGGGGATATACATTTGCAAAAAGTTGTGCTGCAAACCTGAACGTTTTAACTTTATTCTGCAATTCTGGTTAGAGGATGAACCATAAAACCCTAGACTTTTAATGTAAGACGTCAACTTCTCTTGCAGATTAATCATTCTTATGCGGCCAAAGGGAGCTGGTCCAGGTAGAAAGGTATAGAGAACAATGAGCTTGGCAACAGTTTGGTTTAGAGCCAGAACTACATTAAAATAAAAAAATAAAAAAATAAAAAAAAAAAGCAGGGAAGAATGAGGTTGGATATTAGGAAAAACTTCTTTACCGAAAGGGTTATCAAGCATTGGAACAGGCTGCCCAGGGAGGTGGTGGAATCGCTGTCCCTGGAGGTATTTAAAAGACGGGTAGACGTGGTGCTGAGGGACATGGTTTAGGGGTGGTTTTGGCATAGGGTTATGGTTGGACTTGATGATCTTGAAGGTCTCTTCCAACCCAAGTGATTCTATGATTCTAGGTTAGAAAAACTATGCCGGGATGGATCACTTACTCATTGCTTGTTCTCCAAATCTGGACCAGCCTGATATGTTTTTGTCTTACGGGTCTTAATAATATCTATAACAAAGGAGTTTCTACAACTTTGTAAAAACCTGCACTCCTGCTCAGCGCTCTACCATGCTATCCTATAAAATTAGGATTTATCTTTACCATTATTTATCATTATTTATCCCTGAAAGAAACAGAGAACAACAGAACATCATAATCTTTTACTGACCAGAAGATCAACATGGTTCTCAGTTCCCCTTTCTAGATTAACAATCCAAACTTCTACAATTTCTCTGTGTAAAGAGACATCTTGTTAGATGTTTAGACAGATGTTCTGTCTTTCTTGGAACATGATACCCATAGCACTTGCACAGAGGAGTACATTACTTCTTGTACCTCACCACGGTATTCCTGCTAATACACTGCTGAAAGTCACATCCTTATTAGTTTGTGATCACTCCAAACCTGTATTTGAATATACGGTATGACTGTCAATTGCCACAGGAAATACATGCACGATAATCATTAAACAGCTCTGTAATTCAAAAGCTTAGGCTGTCTTTAAGCCAAGAGATATATTCCAGTCCTCTTTTTGTTATTTCCCATTACTCTAATAGAGCTCTGCTATCATGAAAGCATGCTTTATCTGCTAAAAATATCTTTCAAAACAAATCGTCACCACATAAATGACAAAAACCTACTTGCTTATTCAATGAGAAAGTTTGTATACATCTGCCAAATAAAAATGAACGTGCCTCATTTAATCTGAAAAAATGTCTCTTGAATGTCTGTGTTGCTCAGTCCTTCATTTTCCGTAAACTGTGTGAAAAATTGTGCAATGATGAATACTCATAAAAACCTGTAGTACCAGAAAAAAAAAATCTAAGGTATATGATTCACAAATGAAACAAAGAGCATGTTGCTGCTGGGCAGTTTTTGCCATACAGCTCCTTACATAGCCTTGCCTTGCATTAAAGATGTCAAAGAACGATTCTGCAGAAGAACCTGAAATGGTAACAGTGGACCCAGAAAGATGTTTTGAATTAAACCACGGTGGGGTGAGATGGGGAGGAAGCGTGTATTCTTCCTGTTTCCACCATCCCTTACCTTTCTTCTTGGAAAAAAAACAAACAGGAACCAGCTTTTCCACTCAGACCACCATCAGTTCAATTTTAATACGGATTACAGGGATGAATGTGCGAACTAGCCACATAAAACATCTCAAAAGTAAGACTGGATGGATTAGGCTATATAAACCGCGCATATCTGAATCCAAGTTACAGTTTTCTAATCAATAATAATTGTTTACTGTCCAAAGAAGCCCAAAATATTGTCAGATATAGTACCATTCCAATAATGCTTTATTTGCTATAACTTTCTAATATGAAGATGCTTTATTTTAAGTGTAGGTATCTGGAAGGAAATTAATATGGAGGGATTCGTTCTATTCCTAGGAATGTGAAACTCTGAAGGAAAGAAACCTGAATCTACAAATGTATTCTATATTCATTCTTCCACATTTTTAAATGAGAAGGGTTGTGGGGTTTTGGAGGCTATGTTCTTTTTTATTCTGACTTTCTGTTTCTGGACATTTAGGTATTGCTTGTCAGATAAGGTCTACAGAGTTACAAAATGGGTTATCATTTCTATCTGTCCTGTTGTTCTATTTTATTCCTCCAGCAAAACAGGTGCATGTTCTGCTCAGCATGTCGTGCATTTTTCTCTTGGGAGAGTGGGTGGTTCTCACAAAAACAAAAACTCTTAAGCTCTCTAAGAGAGACACAAATTCAGCAGAAAAAAAAAAATCCAGCACAATTTGATGCTGCACTCTGCTAAAATAATCTTTCTTCTCCTGACACTTCTCTTGAGTCCGTGACAACGTCTGTGCATTCTGAACCAAGTTACAATAGTATTTCCAAAACATGGCTAAACATTTTAGAAAGGAAGGCAACTTTTAACCCTGCAGTATTCAGCTCATCTGATTTTTTTTATTGATAATTTAATGTCAGGTTTGAAACAAAGAACTCAAAATATGTGGCAGCTAATTTTAGTTCCCCTACAATTGTCACGGCCTCAACAGAAGGTTTAGCAACCTGAGAAAACCTACACACAAAGGGATCTCATGACACAGGAGGGTGACTAGTTATGCATCCAAAAATCAAATACAATCAAAATGAACAAAGACACACTCATCTTTGTACAAGCTGCCATTTCATCTATAAAAGACATCTGTCGCTTAGGTATGGCATAACCCTCAGCATAATAGAGAGCATTATTAAGTGCTGGAAGAGCAAGTTTGAAGCTCATAGAAGGATAGGTCAGAAAGGGACAGGGACTTCAAGGGGACTTGTCATTTCATTAACACCACCACTTCTCTGCACCATCTGCAGCATTCGGGCTCCCAAAATGTTTCCTCAACCAGTGCAAAACCGACAACCATTGCTTCCCCCAAAAATTGTTTCATGCTGTCTTCAGTTGGGGGAGGCAACCAAAAGCCTGCATGTTAAATCTTAACGCTGTACAGTCCTATGTTTTCTCCGTAAGTAATTCTTCATCTTCAAAGAAGCACTTGATTCCTCCTTGAAAGAAAAACATTTTTAAAAACTGTGGCCGCTCAGACTGTAACGGACAAATAAGCCTTGGTGCTTCCACTTCGCTACCGGGCAGCCAGCAGGTTGGAGACATCCTCAACAGTTGCCAAAGGACAGATTTTCAAGAGAGCTCAGGGGTCTCACACAAGCATCACAAAGCCTGTGCGTTGCTAATCAAGAGAAAGAGAGAAGGAAAAGAAAAAAAAAAAGGGGGAGAGAAAAAAAAAAAAAGAGAGGCTCCAACTACCTAAATTCTGTAACCTTTTCTTTAGGACTGACCTTGAAGTCAAAACTTCAGGAAACCCTTTTCAACTCCTAGGCTTATACATTCCTGTCCTAAGAGCTGCAGCTCGCTGAGACCCCTCACTTCCACCTTCAGCTCCCTCCATCACCGCTCTCTTTCTATTCCCACCCATGTGCAGAATTCGTTAGCTACTTGCCTTCCATCACAGCCCTTAAATAAACTGAGTGAATTTTCCAACATAAGAGCTTCTGTGGGGAAAACCCAAGCATTCAGCTTTTCAGTTCCTTTGGAGCTGTAGCCCTCAGCAGTTCTTGGTAAGACCTTTAAAGCAAATAAATGGGGGAGAAAAAAAACCAATAAAAAGAGAAATGTTTCTTACTTCCCATTTTTCTTGCTGTCTTGCAGCCCATGGGATCAGAGCGGATGGAGATGCGCAAACGGCAGATGCCTACGACCCAGGAGACGCCCGGAGCTGCACAGGCTCAGCACAGCACGGGAAGCCGAGGGTCCAACGCCTGCTGCTTCTGCTGGTGCTGTTGCTGCAGCTGCTCATGGTAACCCTGCTCCTCTCCAAGCCTCTGGGGAACACAATAGCAGGGGAGGGCGGCCATAGCCAGTGCGTAGGACAACAGAAGCCTAACAAACTACCTGGGTAACTCTGCAAGTCTGGGACTAAGAGACGACTGTGCTCTGGTACCAGACACAACCTTCAACTCCAGTTTACTCTTCTTTTTTTCCTCCCATTGAAATAACAGATTTTTTAAAAAATCTCTGTACGGCATCGCTGTTGTACTTCTGCTGTCATTAACGTGTAATGGAAGGTCTGTTTTGTGCAGGACTGGTTCTCCTCAGCCTTGAGCTTCACCAGGGCTTCCACTAAAAATTGAAAGCAACACCAGAACACGCAACAGCTCTAGATTTAGTACTAGGACTTAACAAGCAGCACAGGCTGTGTTAAATGGAGTTAGGGGAAGGTGGGAGAATTTGTTGGTCAGAAAACAAATAGCCAGGTGCCCAGCACTGTTCTTTTGTTTCGAAGGCAGCTGGATCTGTTCTCATTAATTAGTGTTGCCAAATCCTGGCACCTGCAATTAATATGGAGTTAATCCTTGGGACTGGAGAATTTAAACATTGTGGGCATTTGTTGAAGATGAGGAGTTAAACTGAACGTAATTCAGAAGAACTCCCATTAACAGGGTGTTAAGGAGGAAAATAGGGAAGCAAAGCAAGAGAGGAAAAGGAATCACTCGATTCCTTAAATTAATTATGTGCTGACCTTCTCTCTCTTACCAGCTCCTCCAGATCCAAGCGATTTCATTCAAAACTGAAGTAAAGCTTCCCGTACTCAAAAGTCTTGTATCTGTTTGGGGCCAAGTGTTAATTAATGGGCGAGACCAGAACTTGCACTGAAATAGAGAAAAGGCTTAAACAGCCAGAGGAGTTCAACCAAAACACTGACAGGAAGTCGACTGTTTCTTATAAATGCACTACCCACCACATAAACACTTCAGAGCGAGCAAACCTGGCACTGAGGTGAAGGGAAGAAGTCACAAATAACCTCACAGCCCAGGCTAGGAATCTATTCCACCATTATTTTTTTCCAACAGCAGCTGGTAGCGAATCCTTTGGAGCGCAGCGTAAGAAGGCAAGGGAAGAGCAGGCTGATCATTCCTTTGCTATCGGTTCTCAGCACACCAGAAGCCAAGATACCCAATTCTGCCATCTCTAATGCAAATAGAGAATATTTTGCAAGGACAAAAGTCTGCTTGGGGGTTTTTTTGCAAGATGCCAAGTAGTCTGGCTCTGATCCTAACAAGCTTTTCAGCAGGTGTGTAGAGGTAAGCTAAGGTAGAGCTTAAAGAGACTGCAAGTACTGTGCCTGTACAGGATCACAGTTTGCTACCCTGCAGAACGGTGTCTATATTAAAGCATCCCATACAAATTCCAGTGCCATTGGAACAGTTGTCCAGTGCAATCGCAAATGGCTCAGTCTAGAGCTGCATTACACATAGACAGACATGTCTTTGCATGAAAGGGAAAAATAAGGCACAGTTATCTACTAAGTCAGGGTATGTAAAATTTGCATTGTCTTTTAAATTGTTGACAAAGTGCTTTTTTGCCATTTTTACCTGATATTTTCCAGGATGCTCGTTTTCTGTGCACCTCACTATTCAAACAATTCAAAGAAAGCAATTTACTCAATAAAGTATGTGAAAGTACCCAAATTTCATGATGCTTAAAATTCCTTTTTGCATTTCAGAATCATCTGGGAAACCAGTACAGGCTCCAAAACAGAGCAGCTTGTTTTAGCTTTAAAATAATTTCTGATTTTTTTGAGAACAATTATTTTCTAGTAGCAAGAAATGCAAAACAAACCATAATTAAGCTATTTATATTCCCTATTCATAGAGCCTTTCCTCAAAATAACTGAAGTACTTTGAACAGAAAAAATATGAATAGGAATAAAAATAACAGTCTACATGAGTCATGCAGCTGAGCTGCTGAACATCCAATATTCAGCATACTCTTAATAGTAGATTTAGAATGAGGAAATAGTGAAATGAGTCTCTCAGCTGGATGCTCAGAGCCTATGTTCATTCCTACAGCCAAAACTCAATCCTCCAGCCTCTTATTCTTCCAGATCCTGAGAAGATGCAGTATTGCACTAGTCTCTCTCTTTTTTTTTTTACCTATACATTTCTAGGGAAAGAGCCTGCCCATGTGTCATTTTCTGAGGCATGTCATGTTCTCTTAAGGAAGCTTTTATTTCTTTTGTCTTTTTCCCCCGTTGTGCATTATCTTATGAAGACTGTAATCCTTTCTGTTGGAGCTGTTGGTTCCCCTCAATCCAAAAATAACTCTGAGAAGCATATCACTTCTTGTCTATGTGAGAGGAGTACATAATATGTCACTTTTTGTATTAAAAAAAGGCCAGAACCACTGGTAAAAAGGGTAGTAAAGGACTGAGACCTACACACCCCAAATGAACAGAGAACTAACATTAACTTCCCCCCCCCCCCCCCAAAAAAAGGTGAATTGAAATAGTTCATTGTTTTGAATGTATGGTTCAGATGTTGCAGGAAAAAAAAATTTGTTTGCAATATCTGCTCTCCATCCTGGCAATCAGAAAGCTTCCCTACCTCTTCAAAGCATGGACTGCCTTGGCAAGGAGAAAAGCAAGTCTCTGCAGATATGGACTAACACTAGGGAAAGCAAGAGGAGAGAACCAGTAAATAGTAAGGTGGCAAATAAGACAAAGCCACAAGTTTAGAAGGCAGAAAAGACACAGAAATTAACTGGTTTAACAAAAGGTCTTACTAGAGATAAGTGAGATTCTTAAGGATTAAGGCAACAAAACTGTTACAACATTAGCATTACAAAAAGGTAAGATACAAATGAAGTTTGATAGAAAGCAACCTGATTGTTTTATTTCAGCTGGAGGACCTATTTCATATAAATGAGAGGTTATAGTCCACTGGGACCTTTTCTTTTTGGCAAATTTTAAGCAGCTTTACAGATTATGTGAACGTATGTGTGCATGTGCACACATGTTTCTCACTAAACTATGATAGCCTATGAACTGGAACATAGTCCCCATTCCCTAAAAAGAAGTATGCGTATTCTCAAATCCAGTCTAAAATAAAGAGGAATCATCTGCAGCTACAAAAGGAGTTTTTAAAAAATAGTTATTTAAACTAACATTTGATGAAAGCAGCGGGAGGTGACAGCTACCCTTCCACCGGGGACCAAAAGCTCTCAGTGATCACTAGGCACTGCAGCAAACTTTTTTTTTTTTTTTTTNNTTTTTTTTTTTTTTTTTTTTTGTAGTAATGCTACAAGCTAATACTCTTTTCCAGTCAGGCATACTCAAAATGATATTCAGCAACAATGCATCTGCTCTTTGTGCTCCAGGCCTCACATTTTGAAGCCTATACTAGCACTTCCTTGAAGTTGCAATCAATTACCACCCAGTCTGGCTGCGCCTACATCTGAACTCTGAAAGATTCTTACACTTCCAACATCACATAAAATGGTGTCTGGTTTGCTTAAAACTTCTGCTCCAGCTTCTGAACTCTGGCTTTCCTGTAACATCGTATCACTGTTTTAAACCAGAGTCTTGGCCTTCATCGTGCCTTATATGTATATTAAAAAAATAGCCAAGGAGGGAAAGAAAGGGGGAAAAAAAAGGCCAAAACCAAAAACCAAAACAACCAACCTTGAAATCTAACTCACATAAAACCACTGCGTCAAGTCTAACTTAAGTAAACACATCGCATTGAGCACAGACAGTGTAATACGTGCCAATGGAGAACAGATTTGGTATGTGATAAAGGGTACTCGTGTATACATATATATCCCATATATACAGGGAATTGGACTCAACGATCTTCATAGGTCCATTCCAACTCGAGATATTCTATGAATCCATGATCCCTGTATAGAAAGTCTATGCGATACAATACCGAAGAGCATTCAGCTACATGAAAATTTGCCAGCTTTACACAACTGTGAAATTCATGTCACAGTATCACTGTGGGTAATGTGGCTACTGTTAACTTCCGTCCTTTTAGCTGATCTTTTTTTAAATATCAGAGGAAAAGCATCTGGCGTGTGTTCAGCCTTTTCCTTTAAAGTTGACTAGAATTTTGTTTGCTACCTTGCAGTCTTACCGTTAGAAATCAAGATGAAGAGAGAGCAAGGAGAACGTCTCATGAACTCCAAGCAGAGGGTATTCCAAACTGCGAGGAAAGGTATGGTCTTTACTACATGTTCTGTCAAGCTAAAATGAAACGAGCCTAACAAAACATAATAAATAATTAAAGTGAAAATGAAATATTCACCTGAAATATGCAAGTAACTATTATTTGTCACTTACGCTGAATTTGCAGTCACCTGTCTCTTGCCTCCTAAGGAACCAAAGGTCTGATCTTTTACCTTATTTATATACACCATGTAACCACATCCCCGCTTTCATAACACGGCAGATCAAAACCAGCGTTGTAAACACAGTCTTCCCTTTTTTCTGAACTAATTGTTAAATACATCCTGTTCCCACCCAGCAGCTATGTGATGAAGCTAACTGGCAGTGCTCAGCCTTACAAAAATAATAAAGAGGAGCTCAGGTCCTCCCAAGAATCAGGTGTCTCTTCAGAACTGCTCAAACAGGTAGCAGCACCTGTAAAACTGATGAACAGGAGGGCAGCTTTTATGGGGTTTGAATCATTGCTTCTTTCTACATATTTTCCATTCAATTTTTAACAGTGATTCAACAAGGACTATTAGGTATGGAAAAAATGCTTAGCTCTTGCAGAGGGACTTTGTTGCAATTACTCTGAGCAGTAAACTGCAATTTCTGCATCAAAGTGCAGGGAATTATCTACATTTGAGCTTTTGATAACTACTCTTTCAATAAGCATCTTATAAATATGTTTACTAGAGTTTACACTTGGGTAGTTCCGATGAGGAGTTAAGAGCCCTATGATCCTTGTGATTTTGTTCCGTCGCGATGCCAGATGCCTCCTGCCAGCTGGAAACAGCCCGAGTAACAATCATTCATTTCTCTTTTCTTGTCCTTTCCTTCCTCCTCAAGCCCTGCTCCTACTCTTGAAGAAGTAAATGCCTGGGCTCAATCATTTGACAAGTTGATGCTCACTCCAGCTGGCAGAAACGCTTTTCGTGAATTTCTACGAACAGAATTCAGTGAGGAAAACATGCTTTTCTGGATGGCCTGTGAGGAACTAAAACAAGAATCCAACAAAAGTGTCATAGAAGAAAAAGCAAGACTAATTTACGAAGATTATATTTCTATCCTTTCTCCAAAAGAGGTATATTACTTTCCCCAATACATTCTTTGATGCTGCTTTGCACGGGGAGTTCTAACATGTGTTTAAAGCTACAAAAATACTCAGGGAGAACTCCCTCCCCTATTCCACTGCCATCAAGTAGAGATTTAGGGGAAAAAGGCAGACCCACTGTTGAGGTGAGATGGCCAGAACTACTTTCACTGGCTCTAAGAAAGCTCCTCTTCTATGCTACCCTGACAGGGTGATGTGAAGTCTTAAATTTGAGGCACAAATATACAGATGATCGCTTCATCCTTGCTCAACTTAAATTTTTATTTGTTGGACAGATCAGTTTCTTTTTTCTTTGCACTAGGAAAGGGGGTGTGGGGGGTGTGCGTCTCTCCAAAAGCCCAGTAACCACAAATAAAGTGTTATTTGCAAAGCAGGAATTGCTCAGAGGGCAGCTGACAAAATATGGCGTACAACAAACACACCGACTTCCTGAAAACTTACAAAACTACTTGTCACTTTGCCGTTAACAAATATGTCAAGTTTTGAAGACACCTCAGTTCAGCTGGAATATAATCCCACCAAGCAGGCTGGAGTGTTAAACCTTTCAATATCCCTGCAAAACTAAAACTTAATTGTTTGGGGTGCAAGCTGTACTTGCCTGCTTGCAAAAATGCTGTTTAAATCTAGTCAGTCTATTCTGGTAATACTAACATCTTTCTACAGGCACTAAAGCCTTGCAGAAAGCAGTGAAAACATTACTTGTGTGTTGCATGGAATCATTCTATCGCCATACCTGTGGTTCACATCAATTCACCCTGCTTTTTAACAGGAATTTGATTAAGCAAGAGCTTCCCAGGTTACTGTTTCCGTCTGCGTCATACCGCTTACTTCAAATTCAGTCTCTTTACAACAGCACTAACTCCCAAGGAAATAAACCGTCACAAAAAATTACAAATCCTCTCTACTACACAGCAGGAAGTTGGTCTGGAAATAATCCGCCCGTCTCTCAGGTCTCAGTAATAAGGGGGTTGCAGGCAGCCGTGTTCAAAGCAAGGTCACCTCAGTGAGAAAAATCTATCCATACTCAAGAGATTACTACTGCCAAATTTCAACACAGTCACATTTTGCCTGGGTATATTTGGCAGTTTTTACACTTTTGAAGGACACTAGCTGAAACGGTTAAAATAAACTGCTTTTTCAACCAATAAAACAAACGTAAAAACCCACATGTACTACTCGCCACTATTATTCACGTGACTTTCTATTTTAATATGCAGGTCAGTCTGGACTCCAGAGTAAGAGAAGTTATTAACCGAAATATGCTGGAACCCTCACAACACACCTTCGATGATGCACAGCTTCAAATTTATACCTTAATGCACAGAGACTCCTACCCACGGTTTATGAACTCTGCTATTTATAAGGACTTACTTCGGTCCTTATCTGAAAAATCAATTGAAGCATAGAATTTTTTTCTTAAATGTATTTATTTTGAAGCAAACGGAACTCTGGGGCTACACCAATCCACAGGAAATCAGATATTTAATCAGATATTTACCTGAACAAAACTCAGGCAAGTTTTACTACAGACTGAATGATTTAAACCTGCACAAGGCTCTGATACAATCAGCTAACTACAGTTTCTGATCAAATTCAGTGTTACTTTGCAAAAGAGAATTAAGAGAATGAAAATGTTGTTCAAAAAATGCAGTATTTTTTCAAACGCAGCAAGCAACTCAGATGCAAATCTGTTACAACGTATGTCTGAGGTACAAATGCCAACTAAGCATGAAAACTAAATTTGATTTTTAAGTGGAGTGTTAGAATTTTCTTGAAAACCAAACCAGTTGTCCCATCCACACTGTGACCAAAGTAAAAACAGTACTGTCAATATCTGAGTTACACTAGAAAAAGTTTCACATATTACACAAATTGTACCAGGCACAGGTATACCACTTGTCTTGGTATATTTAATGCATATATGGTACGCTAATGGAAATCAGTATGGTAATTTCAAGTTTATGAAAGATAATGGTTGAAATATTGCTGCCTATAAAAATCTTTTGCTGAAGAATTGTTATTTTACTACTAGAGTCTGCTGAAAGCATTTTTAAGTTCATATTGTTGATGTTTATAAAGTTCAATTACTTACTGAAGAGGAAGAAGTGTCTGGGCATTTAAATTCTGAAAAGAAGCACAAGAATTCTCACATATTCTTCCCTTCCCTCGGTAGGCAGATATAAAAAACATTTCAGTACTTGCTCCCGAGAGGATGGCAGTATCAACGACCTTGGTTTTGTACATACTAAATTCTCCTGTTACCTGACAGATCTTCTAAGGTTTCTATTATGGATACTCATGCATTAAACTGACAAAAGGAGGAAGCTGGAACTATTCTGTTCTGATATAGTGCTATTTCAGACTGTCCAAAAGAAAAGTAACAGCTCTATCTGTTAATAAACCATGTTCATCTACAGTATCCCCAAAACATTACACTTGATTTCTGATCATATCTCAAAATCCCTAAACACAGGAAGTACTAGGAAGAAAGCAAACTGAATCTGCAAAATCTATTTCTAGATCTGTTATTAGAATAACTTCTTTCTTCTAAATTACAAGATTCACTACAATTCCACTATATTAAACTTTGGAGTTTATAATGGGCTTCCATTAAATTCTATTTTTTCCTGCACATTTCTTTAAATGAATGAAATGACACATATAGGTAGGAAAAGGACATACAGGGAACAGAAAGGGAAAAAAACCAACCCCACGCCCCTAGAAGGGACGAACCAGACAAGCATAGTTCAGTGACATTTACTGTAGCCATTCTAAAAAACCTACTCTTTGCCTAATTCCAACACTATGAAAAGCACAAAATGGGGACTTCCTCTGAAAAAAGGAAATGTGAATAACAAGGCGGAATTTAGGAGATCAATTTAATTGCTTCCTCAATGCACCGGGCAAGAGACATGTTCTCCCCTTACTGCATTCGCATTATTAAACAAGAAATGATGAGATTTTTTCGTTTCACAGCACCACAGGAGAAGACCCAATACACAGTAAGCTGACAATAGCTACGGACCAGTTGCCATCATCATCTTCTAAAAACCAAACGCTATTCAACACGTCAGCACAAAAAAGGAAACCAAAAAACTTAAAAGGGACGGCAAATCAAAGCGCATTTGCCCTGTGTAGCACAACACTGGATGACTAAGTTTAGAGGAAGCCCTTCTATATACCACTACTTAAGACAGGATCCAGTTAGCGGTTGCTGCTGCCAAACGTATCATTGCTGGTTATCTCAGCTGAATTTCTAGTAAACATACCCAAAGCATTATCAACACAATTTCAGTTTACAGTATTCAGTTTGAAGTATTACGTGATAGGTAGTAACTTCAACAAAACAAACTAGATATATTGGCAAGGCAGCACTCATGGGGAGCTTGCAGTCAGACCGATAACGCTGTACTCGTTTTAATCAGAGTGGGTTAAGAGTGCTCTAAAGCTCAAAGGTGACAAAGTAAGTTTAACTAGGTCAGATTCAGCTTGCTGGAAAGATCAGACACACACATCAAAAAAAGTTCAAAGTGTGTCGTTTCATGCAATGGAGGGTTTCATTTCTTTTAAATTACCTCTCCTCCCTGCAAAGATACCTCATTAGGAGCTGGAAGGCAGACCAAACACTTGTGCTTTATGTCAAGCAATATATTGCTGGGAAACAAAAGAAAAGAAAAGAAAGAAAAAAGAAAGAAAGAAAAAGAAAGAAAATGATGCAATGAAATTGGAAGGGAGAGAAAGCTGTATTGGTTTGAGCAGTTCTATGGTTAACATCAGATTATGAAAAGAGGAAAATAATTTCTAAGCTTATATAATTTCCCACGTGCCGCAACTTCTAAACAATTAACATTTTCTAGGCAATTTTCATTTTACTTCTGCATTACGGTAAGCTGACATTTGCAATGTGCATCTTTCCTGAAAAATCTTAACAAATTTTAATGCTGTGTTTTAGGTTTAAACTTACATCCAACACCAATGGCACAATGCTGGTCCCTGGATACCCTGAGAGTACTTCTTAAAAAATCCAAGCTGGCAACCCACTCCCCCAAATATCTTGTTATTTTGAGGCTGTTTAATGCTGGATTTAATTGAAGGAGGGATAAGGGGAAAAAAAAAAAAGAGGAAAACAAAGCACGTCTGCATAGAAAACAGATTTTTTACTACATTTCACTACTATATGCTAGCTCATTACACACAAACTTTTCTCAGGGCAAAAGTGAGTTGCACTGAAAAGTTAGTATATGTAAGCCGTTACATGAATACCAGGAAAAAATAATCATATTGACACAAGACATTATTTATAATTCATCAAGTAAGAAATTATCACAAAATCAATTTATCCTAGCTTGAAAGTAAGCATGGTTGGTTTGTCTTGGCATTTATCTAACCGCAGGATATCATTAAGCTCTAACAAGTTTCCAGTCCACTGATACTCCTTCTTCAGTCTCTGCACTTCCCAAACCAATAACTCCCACAGAACATGCATACTGTTAAAGACTGCTCTTTTCACCAGCCTGCTAAGCACTATTAAAATTGCATGGGCTCCTTCAGCCAAGATACTGTGCTTTACACTGACCTTTAAATTCCAAAGTCATTAGCACAATACAAACAAAGAAAAAAAATACATATATCCTGAAGGGCTCTACTATATAAAGATAGATTAAAATTTATCACACCAACATCATGTACTTATGCACTTTGTGATTACAAAGGATATCTGAAAAAGACAGTGATGAGGAGAAAGACTATCACAATGTGATTTTTTCAACAAGTTTGCTCTAAATAGTACATCTTCTGCCATGAAAGGTATCAGTATCACTTCAATGACATTAATGAAAATCCATCCTAACGTTGTTACTAAATTAATCCCAAACCTTTTAAAATGGTGATCCAGTTCAAGATTAGTGATGATCTAGTGACACAGAAGGTAATATACAGCTGTATGAAATTGTACTATGAGGCAAAACTCATCTGACTGACTACTAATGATCTCTTTCAAAAGGCGTATGTTTGAAAGGTGATACAACCTCTTTTTGCAGAATGAAGACTTCATGTTGATGAATTTAAGTTCTACCCAGGCTGGTATGGGTTGTTAAGTTTCAATTTAAAATTCACCTATGTGACCACAAGTGGAATCCTGAACTCTGGATAAAAAGCAGGCATTTCCTTTGCAATGCGTGGAAAGTGCAATAGGGCTTTCAAAGTGGGATTCACAAAAGCCAAGATCACTGAGCAGGTGTTTACCTTCTGCTTAGTGCTCGTCAAAAAGAATCATTCAGTACAAGATAATTTAAAACCCACGCTTTCTCCTGAGCAAGTTAAGAGAATTACATATGAGGAAATGCCTTCTAACTAAGGATGTGAAAGCTGCGTTTTCTGTGCAGCAGAAACCTCTAGCCTTCCTTAGAGAAGGAAAGATGGCATCCTTAGAGATCTACACACACACTTGCTTTAAAAAGAACGTGGCCCTCTCTTTTTCTCTAGTAGATCAGTGTGAAAACTAGCTTAAGTTGTAGGGCAACTCTGTTACAGTCTCTCTTTCATCTGAGACTATTCAAATCTCCATAAAGGTAATAAACAAACTTGCTATTCCTGGATGGGAGAGAATCGTGCCCAGTTCTGCCAGCATGTTTCACTGCATAAAATATTCAAACGTACTGGGCCAGGCATCGCACAACTGCAGCTCAGTAGATAAGCCAGCCAAGCTGGGGAAACGACATACAGTCCCACACCCACCTCCACATCCTTCTCCTACACATCCTGCAGACTTTGCATCCTCTCCGACAGAGGAGAGCAATTTCAGACAACCGGGAAAACTGAAGCACCTGTTGAACAGAGGTACGTCCAAAGCTCACACCTGGGTGGCTTTATTTTTGGATTTGAGTAACCAAAATGAAGTACAAATAGGATTTAGGCACCTAAGATCTTTTTTTGGATCTCATTCTTGGACCTCACCTTTCACTGCAAGAAAGAAACTCTTCTTTTACCTCAGGGACAGAAGAGAGAAAGGGTGAAGGCTGTTGCTACAGCTATAAGGTAACATTAGGTTATACCACATTTTAATTCAACTCCTACTTGGATACACCTACTTCACAGAAAGCGCTATTGCAGTTCTAGTTCTTTTAATGAAGTCCAGCTATAATTTGGTAAGTACAGAAAGACAATTACTATATTTTCTCAAGAGGTTATTTTCCTAAGTGTCACAGTGAGGCACAAAGACCAAAGGACATGTAGCACGAGGAAGGTTATGCAAACAACCCTGTGCCTGCCCTGTACATATGCTGTGAACAGCAGAGGAAATTTGGGTCTACTTGGCATCCAATTTGCAATCATTTTTAATGCAATTTTTTGGACTTGCTCCTTTACAAACGTCTCCAAACAAAGCACTGCAATTGATATTAAACGTCTGTCATCAGTTTGTTGTTGTCTTAAACAACTTGAAAAAAAAGCAATTGCACATCTGTAAGTAACTCTTAAGAAGCAATCCTGCCAAAGGACCTACATACAGGCTAAAAAATAAACCCCTTCTGGTAGCAGAAAAAACCCCACGTTTTCTGAATTAGGGTATTAATATCAATCAAACTGAGTTAAAAACGTTTTTATATAAAGTTATGCAACGCAGAAAATCTTGTTTTACCTTTACAGTCAAGGAATTTATTCTTGAGGAACCACACACACTCTTCCCATCCCCACATGAATCCTTTACACGTTGTCAGGATAGACGTCCTCAGCCCCAGGCTTCAATAAATTAAGTAATATGAACTTAGGTACAATGAAAGAATTTAATCTCTTCTAAAGATGTTGACATGTTTTTCCTTGAAATCACATTTGAAAATACTTCTAAACATGTGCACTGTTAAAAAGCAGGCTCTAACAAAGCAGTATTTATATCATTCCACATATGGAAAAGACCATAAGATTAATAATTTGTTCTCACCTGCAGGTCTATGATTGACACTGGATACTCTACATCTCAAAATTCAGTTCATGAACAAAATTAATGTCATTTATATGAAGTGAATTTAATACCTCCCCAGACAGTTCATAACATGATGAATTGGTTAGCTGGTGTTACTGGGACAGCCTACAACACAATGCCTTTGCTTATTTACAAAGTCTAAACCAAACTTGGTTGTCAAGCACGTTAAGCAAAACTGAACACTCAAATCAGATTTAACCGACTATTTTAAGACATTCCTAGAAATAATACCTACTGATAGAACGTAAAATACATGCTTTGGGCAATAAAATATATTGCATTGATCAAAGCTGGTTACATAAACAAGCTTAACCAACCATTGCAATAGAGGTCACCATATCCACTAATGAATTTCCAAACCCCATGACCACAAATTTAGTCCTAACTTAGAAACAGTACATACAAACTAGAGAGTTAACTAAATTGTGATTTAGTTAACAACGGAGTTCAACATAATTAGATGAAGTTGGATACCTTTTCTCTTTGCAAAATTAGTGAACACAGCAGCAAGAAACAAATTCCATTCTTACAACTGAACAAATATGGAGAGGTAAAATACATATGGGAGGAGCGTGTATGTTTCAGACCACAAAAAATACAGTGCATTATTCACAAAGTTAGAAAAAACCAAGCCAATTACCAAAATGTTTAATTGGTAAAAGTTTAATGTCAACTTACTTATAAAAATGAAAAAATATTTTAACATTCACCATACAATTGAGCAACCTGGCCCTACTGACTATCAGCTATAAGGAAGGCATTTAAGGAAATGATGGTTGTGTCAAAACAAAGGCTACTTTCAGGCATGTATGCTGCTTTCAAAAAAAGAGAAGAAAAAAGAAATCAAACCAAAAAAACCTCTTATTTGCAGGAAGCTAGATGCTTAGCCTAGTTTTTAAAGCTAATTACAAAATCCTCTTTCATACTGGTCCAGATGTCTTGACAATTTCTTCTTCTAACAGAACTGTCAAAAGAAAAGAATTTTTATGAGATCTTCATACAGCTTATTTCTAAACCTTCGCAAGAAGAAACAGAAATATGACACCATACTTAGGATATGGAAATTACTAGTTAAAACATTTGCTTATATCATAACCACTCCTTCACTCAAGCATCTTTATACACTTTTGTAACTGCCACCTCAAAGAACGTTTTAAGGACAAACGAATTCTTCCAGGTACTGCATCAAACAATTTCTAAGCTTTATAAATTATTTAGATATCTTGGAGTACAGATTTGAACAATACTCAGTAATAAGATGTGTAAAACAAGTTGAATAAAATCATTTTTTATACAGCAATCTTAACATATGCTGGGCAACATGGTTCTGCAGAGCTGCAGAACAGAAAACACAGGAAAACAATGGAATGAGGGTATGATCCTTCATATTGCATATTTTTGCATCATATCTTAAGTTGTAAATTTTGAAGGCCTTCGTTTGAGTATTTCTCCAGTTTACTGGATGACCAGTGTGGCTCAGAAGCTTTTATAATTCCCATCTCATGAACTTAAAAAAAATTTTAATCAGGTTATCACTGCCCTACACTTATCCCGACACAGGAATATGGCAGCAGTCATCTCTTTTTTTATCCTCCATTCTTTTCAAAGTAGCAAAAAAACCCCAGAAAAAACAACAACAAAAGGGCTAAAAAGGCCTATTCCACTCACCAAAGCAGAGGTTAAAAATAGTTACACTGTCTTTGGGTGAAGAAAGAGAAAACACAGTGACTAATTTGCCACTACTTTGTACAGTAAAGCAGTATTTTAACTACATGTCACAAGGACTAAGTCAACGTCCTGACTTCTCTCCCCTTTTGCCACTGCCCTACATGTGTGATCTCACACCTTCAGTCAAAAATACTTTTCTAATCTAAAGCTATTTTGCAATATCAACATGTAATAACATTAGTGGGCTAAAAAAGAAACTCACTTGTAATTTACTGTAAACCAAAATAAAGCACAGAGCCTGGCTGCCTGCTATCAAATACGTAGAGCAGTCTTACCTTCCATCTGTTTCCACATTCATTACAGACAACAAACGTTGTCATGGGTTCATCAGCACTGCGGGTTTGAACCTTTGGCAAAGGCAAGAGCCAGAGCGGAAAGGGAAAATCAGTATCTTCAACTTTTGTTAGCATGTGTTCAATGTAAAGGTTTAAAATCAACGTTTAACATTAAGGAAACACATTTGCATAAAAATACACATTAGCTTTATCAATTGAAACTGGTTTTTCGTCTAGACTTAAGCGATCATAAACTTATGTTTTGACAGATTTAGTAGCACTGAAATACCCATTTCAGCATAGAAACTGTGCGCATACTTCTAGGAAAAGGTTCTGCAGTAAAACTACATGTTCAATACAGCTTTACACAGATTTACTGATGCAAAAGCTTAAAAGTCTCATGATTCAAAACCAGCATCTGATATATGATATTAAATTATAAACGCAGTTGATCCTATGATCAAAATTACATGCCCTGAAGCACTGCTAAACAAATTAAAGCCTTTCTTATACATATTTCCAAATTAAAAGAGAAAAGAGTTGTAGCAATGTTTGTAAAACACGATCTAGTTTTAGTTAAATGGTAGATTTTATACATATATATATATATTTTATACGTATATATCATTACTTTCTGCTATTTAGTCCTTCTGTAAAGAAAAGTTTACACACATTAGAAACAGTAAATTATCTCTCCTCCACACAAAACCATATTGATAAGAAGTAATAAGAAGAATTAGCAAAAACTCAGCATTGCAACGAAACTAATGTTTCAGGCTGTATAGATACTCAGCTTGGATTTACATAAAATCTTTGGTAAATTGGTAAATTAATACAACAAACAATCTTTATGCGAGCACACTTAAGTAGATCCAACTGTTTTCACATATTTTGCAATTTGTTAGCATTTTGTTAAAAGTTCTTTATATAGGAAAAGCTTTGAAAAAGGAAAACAAAGAGTCTGAATAACCACGTACCTGGGTGTATGTACAGTTCTTCTTTTTGCACTTGCCACATGTAAACAGATCAGTTTGGGTACCTCCTGTTTTAGCCATCTGGTGCTCTCTGATAGCTTCTTTGGTCAGATTTTTGCGCATTTCTTTCAGCTCATCACTTGCCATTTCCTGTTATGAACAAAGAGCAGATAGTTTACTATAGAATTTTACTTTTAAATAAGTTATTAGCACTGTGTAAGCCCATACCATTATTTATTTAGAATCCATGAACAACCACTCTAATGAAGGGCAAAGTAATTCCACACATTTTTAATTTCACAAGACTTGAGTTGGGGTATTTCACAGCACAAAAGCTACAAAAAGTTAAAGGGGGGGGGGTTGGTTGGTTAGTTTTTGTTTTGGTTTGTTTGTTTGTTTTTGTGGGTTTGGGGTTTTTTTCCCAGCTGGAAAAAAACAGTAAAAGTTACGATATTAAACACCTAGAACCATTTCTATGCAAATGCATTTCTGAAGTTCAGAAATGTAGTACAGAGACAAGGTAGAGGAGGACGTAAAAATTCTCCAGAGTGGAGGAAAAAGGTCCTCTCCCTAGGTTGGATCCTTGCATAATTATCTCACTGACATACAGAAGATTATAATAGGAAACATTTACACTATTTTGACTATTTCCATATTTGTACTGAGAAGTCATATACACTTAGTTTCAAAACACTAACCGAAGAGTTCAGATTCACCAATTTTCTTTTCCCTTTAAAACAGTTCCAGTGTGCAGGATCTCCACAATCATAATCATCCAAAGTGAAGTTTTACTCCACATTCCATGTAGATGTGGAATGCAAATCTTATATCGATGCTGTTTCACTTTATAAGTAATCTTAACACTAAGGTGGTTTTTAACCATTATGATTGTAATGTAAGATATTAATTAAAACAAAGAATGGGCACTGGACAACATAAAATATATGTTTGTGCATATGTACGTACACATCTGTAGAACAAAGACACTCAAAATACTGAAGTATGCACTGAAGATAAAATCTACTTTTCTTTATACATTCCTTTATCAGGCTCTGTCTGTCCTAACCTGTACATAAAGCTATAGAACAACAACAAAGAAACCCCAACAAACCTTTCCTTTAGACTAAAGCTAAGCACGATTTTCATTACTTGATCATAAATTTAATTTCTTTGTCTCCAAGATACTTCTTTATACCTGATTTGGCAGGGAAGAGTCCAACACATAAAAGCAGAACTGCAAAACTGAAATCAGGTGCTTTTCTTTTTCACTCCCACAACACCTAGTTTTTAATTTGGCTTCCTACATTTATTTTGATTCGTACAAAGTACGCAACTGAATGGAAATTTCTATTCAAGTGTCAAAACTGTTCTTTCAATAACATAAATTTAATTTGATATAAAGGGCACTTCCCCTATCAATTATGGCTTTTTCTATTTATTGTGACGAGTTTCCTTCAAAAATCATTTGAAGTATTCTGTCAAATTTGAGATAAGCTTTTAATGAACACTGAAAATGCCAAGAGGAGAGGGAGTGATCTTTAAAACCACAACATTGTACCTTGCATAGGATTGTAATAGCAGAGGTTAGCATTTGAAAAACAAATGGCAAGACAGGCTAACACTTCCATATCCAGAAAGGTGAATGGGTAAGCAGCTTGGAGTCACTAGCCAGATACATCTACATCTTCCTGAATTTAAAAAACTATCACCGGTACATCCTGCGGCCTTTCAAAGATGGCGCAACACACTGTGCTTCAGGAAATTCGCATGCGACAGCTTACCTGCCTTCTGACTTAGAGACAAAATCAACTATTTAGGAACCATTAACAGAAACCCCTTTCACTCCCTCTGCCCCAGCACAGCCCTGTCTAATTCAGACTGTGCAAGCCACAAACAAGCCACAGTCTTTCAGGCGTGCGGGCAGGTTACATAAATTATTCTTATGGCCAATACAGGCCAGGACCTAAGTCCAATAGGGAAATAGTTCAAGACCTATGCTTTACTTACCTCTGCTGTCATTTTGGCAAACTTGTCAGGAGGAATGTTCCCACATAACACATTTTTCCTTAGGTTAGGATTCTTTGCATCCTTGAGATTTGCTATCCTACTTCGTACCCTATTTTTGTATTTCATATCAGTGTTTTTTAATTCTTGAAAAATAGGTGCTTTGGATTTAAGGAACAAAACGTTAACAAGTAAAACAGAGCACTATAAAGGATTCGTTTTGGGCGGTAACTTTTCTAAAGCAATGTAATTCACTGTTGACTGAGTCCTTCCCCCCCACCCCAACCCCAACAAAGAGTTACTTTTCTGTTCAACACAGCAGACTTCATGTCCTTCTGAAGCCTCATCACAGTTTAGCACATGGCCAGTGAAACATGAATTTTTGGGTAGTAGCATCTCAACTGAAATTGTGAGAAGTCACCCATAACTTTATGGCCAGTTCCTTGACTTCATCCTGAGGATTCATTGATCTCTGAACCAAATATTCAAACACTGGCAGCTCACTAACAGAATTTTAAGACAGGTTTGCAACAGAAACAGGGAATTCCTTAACAGGAATGGTGGCTGACTGTAATTACCAAAGGACATTAGCAAGTTAGAATCATGATGCTTAGACTATTTCTACGCTTAAGAATACCCTCCCTCAAAAAGTCCCACACCTAAAGGAAGAAGAAACCCAGACGTCTGCTATGTAACTATTCAAACATTGCCACCAGAACAACCCTTTTGAAAATTCTAAATTCATTTAGAAATAAACTTGTAGAAAAATACTAAAACTGTTAACAAGAAAATTTTTTTTAAATAACACAGAAGAGCCCAGCATTTTAATGTCAGAATGCTTCAGTAAGATATAATATTGCTCCTGCAAGGAAAACATACTGAACTGAAAAAACCCACACACACTCACCTACACACATGCCTACGTGTTTCAAGGCAAATGATTTAGGTTGTGCTGGTTTTGTAAACGCTTAATTTCTGCACTGATGTGTTGAACAGTTTGCTATTTTTGCTTTACATTAAATTTAAAAAGATTCAATACATTGATTGAGTTAATTACTTTTAACATTATCAACGCTTTTTAAAAATAGTCTTGTTCTAGAGCACATAGATGTACAAAAAAGGATATCTTCTTCAATCTGAGAACCCAGCTCTTCCTCATCAGCACCAATAGCAATGTAATCATCTGAGGAAAGCAAATATTAAAATATTAGCAACCTGACAATCTCATCAGTGACAGCCCATTACAAACTCTGAAACTCAGCAAATTATGAAACAACTGCAGTGAATTTTCCTTTTGTATAAAAGTTTAATTTACTGTATACTTATCCTTTCAAGACCTTGCTAATGTTACTTGGGAGAACAAAAATAAGTGAAAAGAAGAGCAACAGAAGTTTAAAAAACTAGAACAACCCTAAATCTTTCACAAAAAACAAGAATTCTGACATCTCGTTGCAAACACAAGTAGTAATAAAAAACTTTGCCACTGAGAAATGTTTTAAATATTCTAACAGGCTTGGCAAATACCCATCTCCCCAGCATATCTGGGTGTAGAACAGACTATCATAAAAATAAAGCATTTTGTATTGTTTCATCAGTTCTTTCAGCCCACACAGTACAAGCATAAGCAATTAACATTTTGCAAGTATACAAGAGAAAGATTTCATTAGAAAAATAGTAATTAAATAACAGAAACAATATTATTAGATTTTTTTTTAAATGCAAAGCAGAGATGTGTCACAAAACATGTAAATTAGAAGAAATAAACCATAGCAATCTTGAAGACAATGCAACACTTCTCCTAAGCTACCTTGGAAAGGCAGCCATCTTTATGAGTAAGGGCTTCAGTCAGAAACAGTAAACCATTATCTTGAGACATTTTAGCTCACATTGGACACTTTACGTGTTTTCCTCCTGCTCATTTTAACATGGGTGTACTTCAATGAGTAAGCCAAACAACATTTCTCCTTCGATCTCACGCACAAGGCCTTAAAACCAGAAAACAGCATTTTTTGAGACTGGCATTCAACCCATGGATGATCAGTTTGTATCTGCTGTAGAAAGTAACATAGCAAAAAGAGCACTTCCAGTCAGAGGTAAGAGAAAAAAACAGCAACTTCCATAAAAAGATTTAAATGAGGCATTAAGAAGGCAATAACCTTCCTGAAGAGAAGTTCCGCTGTAGGCAAGATATCACATGAGCAGAAGCCACGAAGTGTCCTGTATCATCAGCCACGAAAATGTATTTCAATACATTCCCATGCTGTCAAGGTTACTCATTACTGGCAAGTTGGGTCAACTGACCTGTGGGTATATACATGCAAACGGACACAAACAGGGTTTTTTCTACCCTACAAGGCAGGAAAAAAATAGAGTGGGAAGGACTGAAATAAAGAAGGAAATTGTTAATCTTGAAAACATAGTTTACAAAGCTCACCTCCTGTTCTGAGAGCTGCAGAGAGCATTTCTCTACATTTTACTCGTACAGAATCCGAAGTACTTGGAGCCCGGGGAAAAGAAGGGATGAAAGAATTTGAGGGAGCACTACCCTCCTCCTTCCTGCTGCTGGAATTGCTACTTGAACTGCTAAAAAAAGGCACAAAGACGACTAATATTAATGTTTTTTCCCCCTCTTCAAATAACTTTGTTCCAGGGCAAAACACAGGTCTTTTCCTACATCCATTTGATGGTATTCCAAAAAAAAAAGGAACACAGGCCACCTTTTTAATGCTACTTATAGCTTTAGAGACAGCACAATTTTAGAAGCGCCCTTAGAATATTCACCAGGATATTCCACACAATAGAGACGCAGCAGGCACTTCATTCCATTATGTGGCATGTAAGTTTTAATTCTCAGTTCTCTACATTAACACGAAATCTTCCCCCTGCTCCCCCATGGAACTTTACTTGAAAAAACAGGGAAGATGCATCACACTGACATTCAGTGTGCAGTAAATGCAGTGCATTCAGTCTGCTTACTGTACTGTCATGGTACCATGGTCACAAACAATTAGCATAGCTTTGCAAACTGTAAACCAAAAAGTTTTCAGCTTACTAATGTCAATTTGAAAATGGCTGCTGGAAACAGATCCACTAAACCCAGAAATGTTATAAAAGCAATGAGCTTGCAGATACTATTTTGCAAGTGTTCTTCAGCTCCTATACCATCATTAACATGGGCTCCTTCTTCTGATAACACAGATTCTGTGTTTACCAAAAAAAGAGCAGAACAAAGTTGTTTATTAAATTAAATGTAAAAGCTAACAGACAAAAGCAGTATTCTAAACCTCTAACATATGCAATTACCACAAAGCTGTGACTGAAAGTTGTTTGACAGTTCTCAAAGCTCAGTGCTAGTATGGAGAGAAGTAGTAGTATTTGACAGATGAGACAGATGGAACAAATAGTAACTAGTCTGGCCATATCTTGACCTGTGGCTTTCATCTTTTTTTAATGTCAGCAGCAGGATTTACTTCCCTAATAACACACCATTTCTTCTACAACTCCATGTATTTCAAAAAAGAATGCGGAAAATGTCTCTAATATTACAAAATCAGACCAAGTAGTTTAATGTTAATTTATACTGAATGAGGTTATTTGTATAGTCACGAAGAATTAAGCACCTTTCTTCTCTTGCTTCAGGGCTGTTTTGTGAGGAAGATGCAGGCTCCTTTTTCTTTTCTTCAGAATCTTTATCAGTTGAAGGTCCATCTGGAAATACAAAAAATGAGAAACTTTTTTTTACCCAGAAATAGTAACCAATTTAAACCAGTGGTAACATATCTTTGATGATTTCTCCTGCACCAGTTGGAAATGCTAGCAGCTCCCACTCTCTGCTTTGACCTTCTCTTGCTGTACAGCCTTCCACTCACTCCCCAACACCCTCCCCAACCCAGCAAATGGAAAACATGACAACACTTCAGATGCTTCAAGTCAAGTCCAGCATCTGCTTAAACTGACAGTGAAGACATGACGAAAATGTAGACTTTTATGATTTATTTTTACAATAAATTCTTAAAACTACTGCATCGTCTCTGGAGTTTGTCTTCCATGGTTTAAAATATAAGCTCCTACTAAATACACTTCATTCTTTTTAATTATATTCACAGGATTTCTATCAAAGGACTGAAACAAATGAACTGTAGCATGAAAGCTACTATGGTTGACAAAAAATATAAAGATCATTTTCATATGCTTTTGAAAGAGTTTTTCAGACACACACAGAGTATTTTCTGTGATAGGTCTTAAATTATTTGCCTTAGTGGTTACAAATATTTGAATTTGCCTTTCCCATACAGGCCATGTTTAATGATGATTTTATAAGAATTTTTATGATGATTTTTTTAAAGAATAAAGATGAAAGCCTTCATTAAAAAGGGCAAGCACAACATTTAACTGTAGCCTAGTGAGAACACATGCACCCTTCTGTTGTAAAGAGGAATTCAGAGTGGCTAAATTGAGCTCGTGCTTTGATTTGCTCTCTAGAAAGGCCGACTCTCCACTGCCTACAGAGAAAGCCTAGAAAGACTGGCATTACTCACTGACAGATTTTGTGAATTTCTCTCTAAGCCCTCATGAAGCTGCTATGGCACTTCTAAATCCATAGACACATATTGCAAACTTTAAAAAGAACTAAAAACAGATCAAGAAAAGGAGGGAAATCTGATAAGGCTCAGACTTTCCCATGAAGATGTCCTGAACTAGGTATCTAAATTCTTGTTTAAGCATCTAAAAGTATCCTCATTTCCAGAAGAGCCCCATCCCCACATTTCTCAGAGGAACTTGGTGGTATGGAACAAGTATTAACATGCACATTCACATGACTACTCCCTATGGCAACAAACACTTACATGATATATAAATTTAAAAACATTCTAAATATGCATGTAATCTCATTTACCCTCACCATTTTTTAAGTACATGATCATTCTTGTCAGAGGTTTTAAGACAAACTGACAGATCAAACAGGTTTCTTGGGGTTCTACAGGCTCAGTTTCTACAAAGCATCACAGCCACCTTAGAGCTGAGCACTGCTTCAGCCCTTTTACCTCAAATTTTTTTTTCCTAGCACACAAGCTGTCAAATTCAGAGCTGTCGTAGATATCCCCTGCTTATTTTGCATCAAATACACCACTAAGATAGCACTGGCACCTAGTTTCAGTTTATCAAACTCTTCCATTTAGGCCAGCACCATTTCCACGCACAGATGCAGGCGGGAGCAGAATGGATTGAGAGCAGCCCTGAGGAGAAGGGCTTGGGGGTGCTAGTGGATGAGAAGCTCAACGTGAGCCGACAGTGTGCACTCGCAGCCCTGAAAGCCAACAGCATCCTGGGCTGCATCAAAAGAAGCATGGCCAGCAGGCCAAGAGAGGGGATTCTGTCCCTCTACTCTGCTCTCATAAGCAGACTTCCACCTGGAAGTACTGCATCCAGGTCTGCAGCCCCCAACGTAAGGACAGAGACCTGTTGAAGCAAGTCCATAGATGATCAGAGGGCTGGAGCAGCTCTCCTACAAAGACAGGCTGAGAGAGTCGGGGTTGTTCAGCCTGGTGAAGAGAAGGCTCTGGAGGAGACCTTATGCCAGCTCTCCCATACCTAAAAAGGGCCTACAGGAAAAGAGGGAGAGGGATTCTTTATCAGAGACTGTAGCAATAGGATGAGGGGAAATGGTTTTAAACAGGGAGAGAGTAGATTTACATTAGATATTAGGAAGAAATTCTTTACTCTGAGGGTGGTGGGACACTGGAATAGGCTGCCCGGAGAAGCTGTGGATGCTAGTGGAAGGGTTCAAGGCCAGGCTGGATGGGACTTTGAGCGACACGATCTAGTGGAAGGTGTTCCTGCCGAGGGCATCTTCAAACTAGATGATGTTTAATCTCCCTTCCAACTCTAACAATTCTATGACACGTCAGAGAAGGCAGGCACCCGAGAATATCTGCCAATACCCCGACTGCTTCTCCCACTTCGGGAGGGCAGGGTGCAACGTGAGGCACAGCAATAAAGCAAGAGGTAAAAGCTCAGCTCTTCATACGCCTGCAGAGCAGCCCATGCAAGCGTGTCGCCAGCCAAGGCCAAACTTCAGCAGCTGAGACAGCTGGACCATCTTCAGGCCAGTATGTCTTCAAAACTACAAATTCTTTAATCACTTAGAGGAGAGTTTATAGATGCTTTTGTTTAATCCAGCTTCAGAAATGTGAAAATAAAGCTAACAGCATTCTCTGTTTGCTCAAAATAGTATCCTAAATGTTTAAGTCATTCACTCTTACAGGTCACAAATTGGAAAGCACCAAGGAGCAGAAGAACCAGTGTCAAGCAGTATTTATTCTTAAACTCACACAGTAATAAGGATTTCTTATTTTATTAAAATACTGTATTGAAAAAAGAACAGAATGCAATTAACAGCTTGCTAGACAGCACTTCCTTCTGGGGAAAGGAAAAAAAAAATATCCTTGAGAAACTAAATGTCCCTACTAATTAACTTATTATATGTTCAACAGCCAGACTCTAACACAAAGGAAAAAAAGACAGCTAATGGGAACTACAAACAACCACAGAAATTCTAACAAAGTAAGATGGGAAAAATGGCCCTTCTATGAAATATATTTAAAAATTTCAATGAGCAAGTGATTCACATCAGGAAGACTACAGAACATCATAAAGAGTTATATAATATAAATTACAAGTTGCTTTAAAGAGGCACAATTACTTTTCCAACTTCATACAGCTATTAAAACTTGCCAAAACTTTTTTGAGGAATGAACTGAAATTGTCATCAATTTTAGGTCTGAAAACTGTAACCTCACAATTTTAGCTACTGCAGCATCAGAAAACCATTAAAAAAATCTTTATTTTTTTTTAAATGAGATAATTTATATTAATGCTTATTTAAAATACAACGAACAAGCTAGTCACATGAATTGACTATTAGCCATTGGAATAAGACTATCAAATTCGGACTACTGCGTTGCAGTTTCTAGCTGGGACTTGCAATTAATTTGAAAGGTATTCTACCTTTTCCAGTGAAATAATCTCTCCAGCGTAAAACATGACATGACGTTGTTCTCTGTTAACCAGAACAAGAATTTTAATATAATAATACATGGTCAGGGATATCATAATTAATCCGAATGTTAGAAGCCATTAATAGCTTCATTGTAGATTCTTCTAGTTACAATTATATTACATGTGAACTCAAGACATTTGCTAGTAACAAGAAAAAAATTAGAAAGTAAAAAGATCTAATTTTATTAATTCATAAATTTAACATTAAATTACAATTTTTTTTAAAGTAAGAATTTTTCAGAAATGTTAATGAAACATTTAGCGGCTAGTTACTCCCTGGAAGCACATGAGAATTTAATTTAGTGGGTTATCTTATATTACCAATTCATATTTCATCACCAAAACTTGGAAAGTTTTCTGAGTATTCCGTTTAAATAACTTAAAGCAGAGAGACATGAGAACAGGCAACAGATGGTACAGTCATTAATTTAACAATGGCCCTCATATTTAATAATTTTTTAGGCCCCATTTTCCAGACCCTGACCAAAACAATCTTGAGGTGCACAAGCAGCTACACTTGCCAGCAATTCCTCTGCAAGATGTAGTAAGACATGAAGGTAAGATCAGAGAAGCTTCTTCCTAGTAGTAGCATAGGAAGGAATATCTAAAACCTATAAATAAACAACAAAATTACGAACTGTGTGCCACTTTAAAAGATTTTTTTATCCTAAGTGACAAAAAAGCATGACACACTAACTACTCTGCTATACATGGTTTTTCTCCTATATGGTATGATGTAATTTCCACCATGTGTTATTATGTCTCCACTGATAATCCTAACAAATTCTAGATCTACTAATTGTACATGGAACAGTTCCAAATACACATTTGACAGGAGGTGATTTCCACAGCTCATACTTGACATGGAAATGAAACTACTGAGATTACTTTTGCACTTGATTCTACTTGATAGCTTAATAAAGACATGTACTCTTCTTATCGATAGTAAACAATACTCTTAAACACTATTAGACTGCAACTTAGAAATTTGTTTTGTCAATAACAATTTTTTGAGCAAAGCCAGTAGGTTACCAGATGTCCTTGAACAACTTTACCTAATGACAGCATTAACATACCTGTAAGAGTCCTAGACTGCACCAGCTTCCTCCAGAAGAATCAAACTCAGGTTTGAAATAATAAAGGACTGTATGAACAAATTAATCTGAGTAAACCACTTCTGTGAAGTCTGGATGGTTACCTTCTTTTGACAACATTAAAGCACTTAAACATTCTTTGAAAATAAAATTACTCAGGCATGCACTTTTTTTTTTTTAAATAGGCATTTCAAAATGCTCGTGGCCCCATTTTTAGTTTTTATGGCTGGCTATAGATGATCACACTTGCACTTAATGTCAAGATTATTGTCCAATCACTCTGCATTTCCAGTTCAGTACATAAACTTACTGGAGTTAAGCTTAATAAGTTAGAGGTCTGGACATGCTTTTTCACTGTATACTCTTAAAGTTCAGTAAGTAATTATTTGTGATGGGGAATGTTACATTGCTAAAAGAATTTTTGGGGTTTTTTTAATACAAAGGAATGCTCCTCATAACCTAAATGGATATGCATAGATTCATTATCTGCATACCATACTCTATATGCTCAGCTACTTGGCAAAAAAAAAATCATTATTTGCAAATCCCATGTTATAACTTAACAGTATTTTATTCTGAGAGCAGAATTTGCTTAAGTAAACTGTGACCAACTCAGCTGTGTGGTTTAACATTCTTACAGCAACATCTGAAAGCAACCTTCCACTGTCGCTCACTCAGCAAGTCACTTCAGACAAGGCTTGCAAGCCCTCTGCTGGGCAGCTTCCGCCCCCCCTGAAAAAACATTGTAATCCAGCATGGCTCTGGTAAAGCCATAAACGTCTGGTGATTCACAACCTTACTTTGTTTTCTTCTCATGTTTCCCATGCATTCTTAAAACCTAAGTTCCAACAGCATTGAACTTAAACAGTACATGCAGCCTGAACAGTCAAAAATTCTTGCCTACATTCAAAATGTCATTTATAAAAATAACTCACAAAGACTTCAGATCTCTGAGTACAATGCTTGGTACGATTAACAGCTGTCCGCTTCTGTTGCCATCTTTGATCCATACCATTTTACATGCACTATAAACAGCATAATCGAAACTCATTTCTCAAGCAGCTCAACATACGGTATTTCGTATTCTTCCGAGAAAGTCAAAACTAATGACAAAACAGAATAAGAGTACTTTGTAAGATTCCCACCCATATTTCACGTAGCCTAGATACCCTATGTTCCACAGTTACGAGATTTTAAGTTCTAATGAATTATTGGGCAGTGAAACAAGAGGTGAAACGTTTGCCCTAGTATGCTTTATTATAAGGTCTATGTTACAATCAAAGAGATTTTAACTACGTACAAGCAGCGCTGTATTTTCAGGAATAATTTGATTTTATATAAGTGCACAACCACAACTATACAAGACCTGGCACAATAATGTACACACAGTAGTATCTGCCCTGTAACAGAAATTAGAGCGTGAACAAAGGTCATATACACATTGCCTCAAGAAGAAAGTATTCAGTTCTGATTAATGTCAAATATTCGCTATTTACTTTCCAGTTCCTTACACGTTTGACTTCACCTGATGCAAGCAGCCTTAGGTAGAGTCTCCCAACTGTCTTAAAACAATCTGAATGTAGCAAGCTGTCAAAAGGGGAAGGTCCACCTTGCTCCAGCTGTTATACTACTGCCACAATCCCTGTGCAGGGAACAGTAACTGCAGACAGGCTAGACCAAAAAATCTGATAACGTTGAAATTTCAACCAGAAGAAAAAAACAGAACAATTAGTTTCCAACCGGTCAGTTCCCAGCTGTGGTCTCCTGGAGAGCCACTTGAGCACTAGCTGTAGCACAGGAGGAAGCAAGGAGGCACCTGTGCAGAAGGGAAGCCAGGACCACCCCTTTCAGCAGCAGCCTACGCTCAGATTGACCTGCCGTGACCATCGGGCACCACGGTCTTATTCCAGACTTCTACAGCATGAACACCCTCTGGTCCTCTGGTAGGAGTAATACTCCCCGTGTTTCACGATGTTTGAACCCTTATGGACCAGTCAGTTATAAGTAACTATATTAAGACACGTTTGACTGACTTAAAATATTGTTTCATAAAAAAAAAATAAAAAGAGACAGAAGACTATTTTTACTGTCTCGGCAAATAAACAGCAATTCCTTTGCTCAAAGGACTGCGATACCAAGAAGGGTTCGCCCCAAAAAACCACTGTAGTATCCAAAGGCACTCCCAGAAGCCGAGAATTCTGGGGGGGAAAAAGGAGTATTTTTTCTACTTCACTGGCTAAACTAAGTTGCAGTATCAGAAATGTGAACTTTGGGGGGTGGGGGGGAACCCACAAACCCCCCAAAACTTTGATAGGGCCTCTTTTTTTTTTATACTTAGATTAATAACTTGAGAGCTGGGTGACTGAACCCAGCTGTTGCTTTTAGAAGTCTTTAGAGTAACTCAAGTTAATACGCAAGTCCATTTCTCCATCTATGTATCATAGCACTTTTATGCAGTAGCTATAATACTGTTGGATTTCAAGTTCCAATTGGAAATTTAAACATTAAAAGCACATAATTTTCACTATTTACCAGGGATCTCTAATCAGATCCTTTATAAAGTATGCATTTAATTTATAATAAAAGCTATTACTATGATTTTAAAAGTATTTTATCAGCATATCTAGCATTACCTAAATTGAATTACTAAAACTAACCTAATTATAGTATTATCTAACTTTTTAAAGGTAGGTTAAAAAAATATGCCTGCTGTAGAGGTTGTTACTTCTTACTACAATATAAAAGTCGAAAGCTGTGACAAATTGTCCATTTCCACATAGGTATACTATCAGGTGGATACAAAGTAATTTCTACACCACTTACAAGACTGCAATAAAATCTGATAAAATACTTCATGGTTGATAAAAATTAGACTGACTTCAAACGGCAGGGGACTCTGACACCTCCTGCTATTTAGCATGTTTTTCTAGATATAATGCAAATATTTAAATCAGTAGAAAATAATGTAAACTGTTTTCTATTTCAAAATTTGAAGTTTCCTAAATCTTAGTTTACCTAAAATTAGATACCAAGAAACACAATAGAGTACAGCATGAACAAAAATACCTGGACACAGTCTGAGATTTGAGTGCATTCAAACACACTAAAATTATGTACTACAAAATACCCTTGAAAAAACCCCTACTAACAGAAAGGTTTCATTAACTGCATTCATTGCTTTAAGGGAAATCAAGCAAAGAGTATTAACTCACTAAATAGTAAGTTGCTTAAAACTATGAAGGTTTTAGAAAGTGCAGATCGATTTCTCACTACCTGTAAGTTCTAACAGACTTCTAACGTCAATTTTCTTTACTGTTTTTTTTTCTCTTCACAGATCACTTTATAACCAAACTTCAAAGCCTCCACACTCTCATATGAGATTTTGCACAAGTTCTTCAGAGTACCTGTTATATTTGACAAAGGAAATAGTCAAGAACAGGTTCGTTAGTGTTTAGTACTGCAGAACAGTCGCTCCAGCTCAACAGCAGGCAACGAGACTTCAGAAATGAGTCATGTCACAGAAGCTGGCTTCCTTCTGCTTGCCAGCCCCAATAAAAATACATTAACTTTTTCTCTGAATGCAGTTTCACAGTAATGCACTGGTGATAGTCAAAGAGTAAAAACCAACTACATCAGTGCAGAAAGTTTCAATACTTACACAGGAGCATAAATATATCTAAAGCAAGGCAGTGTCAAGGATTTGCATCAAGACTGCATACAGTTAAAACATGCAAGAGCAGGGGGAAAAAAAAAAGGTTTGCGTAGCCATACCTAACAGTTTCTTCCAAGACTTGATAAGAGATTTTGCCAAAGATGTAACCTCTTCATCCGTACTTTGCTTGCGTATCGCATTCACTGACATTCCAATTCTGGTAGACTGCAACAGAAATAAAAATATACAAGATAAAAGGTGATATGTAGACAATATAACAAGTAAACATACATAAAGTTGTAGTTTGGTATCATTTTCTGGAAGTATCTTTTTTCTTTGTTTCTGTGGATTTATTTTTTTTTAAGACTATCAGGACTTATGCTGATATGCTGCAAGCCTTTACAAAAATGGACATTTTAAAAAGTAATTCAACAATAGCACCATTTGTCTGCACCACACAAGCTTGGGGAGGAGGGGGACAGGGGAAAAATGGACAGGAGTGTTAAGGTGAGTCAGTCAGAAGATTTTTGCCCCCAAACCTTTTCAAAAAGCTCTGCAGAACTACTTACCTGAACTAAGTACAATGTTCCAATCATCTAACGATGTGAAACTCGTATATACATCTTAATGTTGAATAAAATTTTTAGCAAGGGTTCTAGCCTCAAAACCTTATTTTTCTATGAAGCTATGACTGTATTTATATTTTGGCGTGATCAGAAGCTTGCCAACTGCTTCAATGACTTCATACTCTTAAAATGCCCATTTAGTGGCCGTGGAAGAAGCTGCAGCTGGGAGCGACCATGTTTTAGTTTCCTAACAATTTTGGTAGTACTGAGATTCCTTAAAATCTTAAGCACAGAGGGTTCTGCTTTTATATAGAAACAGTGAGACTAGTCTACCTCTCTCAAAAGGCCAAGACAGTGACAGGCTTTAAACCTTTGGCACTACTGCCACCTATAGAGTGAAGAGGAAATTAATTTACAATCCACTCTTAAGAAGAATCCACTCAGAAGAATAGGACATAAATTAAGCTCAACAGCAACAGAAGTTTCATTTCAGAAGACTTCTGACTACTGTGTTAATATAACAAGTAGAACATTTCCACACGTTTAGTTTCATGAGAGGAGAAAAGCGTTTAACAATACAAATAAGTATTTTATTATCATTTCATATTTTGATTGATGCCTAAAGTTTTTAAATTGTTCTTAAGATGCTCAATTTTGTTGCATTTACTATTTACAGGACTCACAAAATATAATTTTTTCTGCTTACTTTTGCAATAGTGCATCATTAATTTCTTTCTCCTTTAAAAGAAAATTTAAATCTTTGTGGATTGCTAAAAACGGAAATGATTTGTTGCCGTACATTACTCCTTACAACCCACACAATACTTTTTGGGGCACCATGGATGTGCTAAATGACTGGAAACGTACTGAAATATTCTGTAGCTATTTCAGCAAGGGAAACATATCAAATAACTTCAGGTCTGAACATCAGCTCTAAGCATGTATTTTGAATTAAAGAAAACAGATGGTTACTCACCTGTAACTAAAGTGTTTCAAGATGGACTCTGCTCACTCAGACTAACAGTAACAGACAACTCTCTTGACATGTTAAACACATACTCTGGACATTATGTTCAGACAATAAAGAATAACGAGTACCTGGAAATCCACAAAATACTCATCATACCTGAATGACAAAAATGTATCTACAAAAAAAATAATCCTCCACTGATGACTGAGCACAACCATAGCCTACTCTCATCAGCAAAAAGGAAAAACAACTTACAGGTTTACTTAGGTAAGTAAAATAAAAAACTTAAGTAAAACTCAAAACGAATTGGATAAATTAATGTCTTCCTCTGATCACACAAAAGAAACAGACTATGGCAACTATCTAAATGGATGGCTTTCTTAAGGCAGGACACATAGTTCATTCGTTTGCTTTTACAGAGCACCTGATCTGGCCTCGCCTAAAGAGAGGGGAAGGAGTGATCTACCAACGTATTTACCTGCAAACTGACACAGGTAATCACGAGATCTATGTTATATTCGCAAAATAACTGTGCTTTAATGACAAACCAGCTGTCAGCATTTGAAACTTCCTCAGTCTTCCAGACTACAGAGGTGTTCTTGTGAGAGACAGTTCAAGTGGAAAACTCTGGTATTTTTGCATAGCCCAGTATGACCAGCGGAATTGCTTTATCTCTGTGCCAGTTTATAAGCGTGAAGGTGTACGACAACCTTCCTCAGCCTGTCCAAAATGCATTTTTAATGGATCATTCTTCCCCACTTCAAATTCTAGAACCCTTTTCATCTGCTTTCTGAGAGCGAAGAAGCTCAGAGGCAGCATAAGACAGCTGTTTTCACCCTTGAAGCATTCAAGCTGAAGGCCAAGCAGCCTTCAGATGGTTTGAGCAACAGTTAGCTTGAGTAACCTACGACTGAACCCCAAAAAAAGCACACGGTGGCAGCTACTCTTCTCTAAACCAGACCAAATGAGACAACGTAAGGAACATAGTTGGGGATGAAAAGCAACGACTGAAGCAAGCAGAGGTGCTACCGACCTTAAATTGCAAGTGAGTATGACGACAGAGAATTGGTGAGCACCCAGACCAAAGCACAGCCAAATCAAGCCCTGAAGAACAACCACCTCCACGTCTCCCCAGCTCACCAGTGAACTAGCAAGAAGTCATTAACAAGGGCCATACATCACAGCCCAGTTCTGCATATGTGTGTGTAATTTCCAGTAAAACCTGTTTGTTAAAATAAAGACCGTCTGTCTCACTCACTGTTTAGCTGCGCATTACCCACAATTAGCACCAGTGACACGATGCCTTTAATACTGCGTGGCTGCTAAACAGATTTGCAATTCTGACCACCGGGTAAGTCACGTGTGAGGAAGGCTACTGGCTCCCTGCCTAGCTTAGCAAGGATCAGCTTGCTTACATAAAACTCGTCAGATATGACACAGTCGTATTATTGTCTGTAACTACTTCAGCTTTCCGTGACAAAAAAAATCAGGCGAGAAAGACACAAGACACCAGCAGAGTTTCCGACTACTGGTGCGTACCTTCCTATTCCACATACCTGTAAATTGTTCAGAGGACCTCGCCAGCTCAGACTGAAGCAAACAGTCACGTTACAGGAAAAAATCATCACCTCTCTTATTACACGGGAATAATGAAACTATCTTATCAGCTGGCAGTGCTTTTCTCAATGTAGTCAGCTTTCAAAACCGCTTAAAAATGGGTGTGGAAGCATGCTTTTCGCTTGTGTCCTGCAATTCATCCGTTCAAACACATTAAATAGGTACCTCAGTCTACATAGAGGAAGTTAGTACTCCCACCCTCTCACGATCATCACCCTTCTTGACACGAGCAGAATAATAATCCACCATCAGAGCGATCCGCATGATTACTTCGCATTTCAACTGTTGCTCTGAGTTGGGAGACTCAGAGATTGGGAGAGTCTCCCAAATCTGGGAGACTAGCATAGAAAATTTACAGCTAACTTCACATATTTGTAAGACTCTCAACAAAAGTAATGTAAACTTGAGTCTAAACATGTTGCTAAATGCAATATTATGCAGCAGAATGACTTTGAATACAGCAGTGGATACTTAAGAAAAATTTCTTCACTAAGCGACAGTCAACCCACTACCCAAGAGGATGCTAAAATACCTGATCCCTTTAGACCTACTGCAACACAGAGGAATCTTCTTTACAAATTCACATGGTGCCCACCCCAGCACAGACTAAAAATAAATCTTTTACTGCAAATATTATTTCACTCTAAAAACAGGTACTTGTCATATGGATGGGAATAAATAAGCTGTTTTCAAGTAGGATAGAAAACAGGACATAATTGATATGCAACCCTATATAAATTAAGTCAGGGTCACACAAGTGCCTTAGAAGGCAGATAATTGAATTTGTACTTAGCAAGATTAAGAATCCACCTCTGTTGATAGCATTACTAAGGTTTTCATTGCAGCTGAAAAAAGAATATTATCTACTTGTACATTCTTCAGATCCTCATGGCTGAAGGGTAAAATTGTTCTGTATAAAGCTTCTCCTTCTAGTCTAATTCTTCATACTAAGCAGAACAGGTTTGCATAGCAGTATTTATAGAATTTCTGGAGCACTTGCAGAGAGATTTTTCATTCCAAAGGCAAAAAAACATTATTACATAAATACTTTGTATTAAGACCTGCACAAAGAAACTCAAAACGATCAGGTTAACAGAGGGTTCCTTCTGGGTTTTGTTGTTTTGTGTGAGGCTTGAACTTTTTTTTTTTTGGTGGGGTTTCGTTTTGGGGTTTTTTTAAGGAGGGAAGTTGGACACACAGGAGCAGGCTGCACCATCACATCAGCCATGCTCATTCATGCATGAAGATGACACTTTCAAATTCCTACTTTCTGTCACAAACGGTATTAGTAATAAAGTACTAAGTACATTCTGTAAATATATAGGATGCATACGTCAAGAATGGCATTGCTACTGATATGTAAAATTTGAACGTTATAGCTAATTCTGTATCTGTGACCATTAATTGTCCCTTACAAAAAAGTCACTTTTCAGCCTCTTTTAATTTAAGTGGCTACCGCAGCACATCAGGTCTTAAATTTACCTCTGCCACTTGAAAATTTTGACAGAGATAGGAAATATCTAGTTACTTTGGAACACAAGTTGTTCATCGATGAATTACAGGACAAACTCTGAAAACTGACATGCAAATAAAGTCCACTGAGTTATTTTTTGAGAGAATTCATAAATAATATATAAAATATGATAGAGGTATCAGCTGTAATCGGGTACATTTTCCTTCAAAAAGAAGGAAGCACATCCCACCTGTGTTAGTAAGAACCTAAGATCATCTGTAAGGTAAGTTTATAAGCAACTCTTCCCCTCTGTCCATGACAAAATTCACTATTTTCAACTTAAACAGAAAGATAAGCTTTAAGAGTTCACTACCGGGAGAAAACACTTAAGATAAGTGCCCGAAATCAGGTGAAATAAGACTACTTACCCTATAACAACACTGATTCTTCCAAGGAATTACTACATAGGAATCTACTTTAATAGTGCAACCTTCTTCCAAATTTGCTGTCTTCAACTTCACCATTATGGAGTTACTATTTGCAACATAACAACTACAAGAAAATCATACCTGTAATAACTCAAGGGTCATGGGAATATTCTTGAGCTCCTTCAATAAATCAAGAGCTCCAGCCTGCAAAAAAAAAAAAAGAAAAAGAAAAAGAAAAAATAAAGAAAAAAATTTAGTAGCAATCAGATACTTTAAATACATTACCAACAACATACTGTTATCTGCCTTCACGATCCCAGATTGGATTCAAACCATCAGTTCCAAATTTATCCACAGAACAACTCTAGGATAAGGAATGTTCTGCTCTGCAAACTCCAAGCATTAAGAGGCCTTAACTCAGAAATCAAAGTATTCACTCAAAGACTACAGAAGTTTTATCCCATATAATTCAAATGCTAGTTAAAGCATTCTGTCAATTACTACTTAACCAACACACATCCTCAAGAAAACAGCCTCAAGGGTACTTCACTTAACAGCATCAGAAACAAGCCAATCTACAGCGACTTTCAGTTCAGAACAACCTCACTTGTTTCAGCATAAGAACTTGGAGTTGAGAAGCTCTGCAGAGTTCATCAATAATGTGCATATATATATACATATATAAAAAACATACATAACCAACATTCTTAACTATATTTGCAGTTGTGTGATAAAGACAGAGAAGTTTACTGGTTTAAAAAACGAGATCAGATTACTGTTTTACTAGGCACAGCTATAGAAAAAGACACAGCTATCAAAAAAGACAACTTCATGAGCGTATCTACCAACAAATGCCCAAACAAATAAAGCCGAGCAAGCCTTGCTTTCAAGTCTTATTTTCAATTATTAAGTTTAAATATTAATTCAACTAAATACATAGATTAGGCTGCATAGGTAAGTTCAGACAACAGTCTTCAGCCTATACCAGACTTGCCAGCATCAACATGTTCCAAACGAGAAGCCAGCGCCCATCCTAATGTGCAGTAACATCTGAGCAAATGCACTTGGTTATCACTCTGCTGTTGCGGGCTTTTCTTTTTTGCTTTTCCCCTGCTAACACAGTAAGGAAAGGTACAAACTAATACTGTGTAAATATCAACCTTCTAGATAGATGAGTTAATTTCAGAGATTGTACTGTTAGACATTAATAAACTCCATACACAGCTACTCTGACCAACAATTCGTTCCTTGGTGATATTGGGCTCACCTTAAAAAAAAACAAAAAAAAGTTTTCATAAATGTGAGCTCCATAATTTACTTTAACCTCTACATCCTTGATGATTTACCACCTCTACTTAAGCAAAGCTCTGTACCATCCACTTTGTACTGTGCACTAAGCGGTCAGACTATAGCAACCTCCTAAAGGTTGAGAGGTTTTGCTTTTAATCAAGCATGTACAGTTCTGAACCTGTGAGTTATAAACAGCAAGAAGGCAACTGCCTTCACATACAAGAGCTCACACTACCCAGGCCAAGCACATTACCTTCCTGCCTTTTTTTTTTTTTTTTTTAAATACAGGTTTGGAAACAAACCCTACAAAATTTCTGTCTTGCAGATCTTTGGAATTTGATTCCTTTCTCTTTCCTTATCTCTTTCTCAGCTCATCATGTTTTGTTTACTTTAATACACGTTTTCCTCATCTTTATTTTTAAATTGTCCCTAATCAACTTCTAATACGACACCTGTTGCAACGAAACTCTTGTAAGCTCCTGCTGCATCTGCAAGCCTTAAAATTTAACCGCTAAAGATAGCACATAAAAGAACCACCAAGAGGCTGAGAAAGATGAAAGCAGAACTTGCATGTCACATCCAAACAGGTACAGCTTTGGACACTTTCAAATGTCTGCTGCAACCTCTGCTTTTTAAAAACATCTGACAGCAAAGAAGCCTTGCCTCACTATGTCCCACCTTATACAAACCCAATTCATTTATAAAACAAAAATTTTAGTATTTTGCCATTGTAGCAAAAAGTCTTACTCATGATATACAAAACTTCTCTAATTTTAACCATAGAATTTTAGCAGCAATGATACAAGACTGGGAAATGTCATGCTGTTTTCAGGTACTAAATTGAGTTAGCACACTAAACCATTTCTTTCTCTAGACAGCCAAAAGCTTGGTTTCTCCTGTGCAAACACAGATCCAAGTAAAGCAAGTTAATTATCTTCACTGCTGCAAAACAAAAATCAAATTCAAGAAAATTTTCTTGTGCAAAACAAAATGAATGACAAAAGTCAGTGTGCCATTTTCAAAAATATTATCCGGTAAGACTTACCTCCAAACCAATTAACTTATTAGCAAACTGTACATGGTATGTGATTTCAAAATAAACACAGGCTATCGTAGTTTGCAATTTCAGCATAACAATGATACTATAATGCAAAGTAGGAATTATAGCCTTCTCTTCACCTCATTTTAGAAATACAGTCCAATCAAAATTTCCCTGCCTCTGCAAAATCTTTTTCCAATTGTAGGCATCAAAACAACTTTATTATTCCAGGTCTAAACATTTTCTAAAACTACTAACTTGGTTCTAGTGACTTGAAAAAAAATTAGTAACTTGAAAGTGAACAAACGATGCAACAAGGTAAAAAACAAAAACAAAATAAAAAAACCCCAGGTACTCTCTATGCAGAATACGTTACCTACACTTCATGCTGTTTTCTGTACCAAATTATCGAAATTTCTAATGTACTAATGCTTTCTAGGCATTTCACTCTTATAAATTAGTTTAAGTGTACCAAGAATCAGATGCTTTAAAATTAAATTTGAGTTTAACCTCACAGAAACGGAAAAGTTTTTCATAGCCACTTTTCTTAGCATTAAGTCAAATGCTCTCTTTTCCTCAAAAACTGAGTAGAAGTTGCACAGTAAAACTTGTAATTCCTATTTTTCTAATGAAAGACTTCTCTGTTTAAAAAAAACCCCTACCCATTAAGAACATTATTATAAACTTTCTTTTAAAGTAATTTCTATAATTTTATAGAAAATGAAAGGCAATACCCCATTCCACTAGGCTGGTTGGCTTCCAGTTTACTTTGTTACTTGAAATAAGAGAAGTCAGTTTCATACAGATTTAGTAGATTCCTCCTCTCAGCTTCTCTCAGCTGATCAGATCACACCACCAGAATGATGTTCTATATATCGCTATGTTTCAAGCAATAGGAAATGGAGTACGTTTCTGAAGACAATGGAGCTATCCAGTTACAATTCTGTTCTACTTAAGGGAACAAACATTTAACAACGTGGACAATTTTACATTTTCTTCTCTAAACTTACTCAACTGTTCCTGATTTTTTTTTAGTCCGTGGGTGCAATCTTATTTTTCATGCCTATTCATTACAGCAACCTAATGAGAGAAAAGTGTACTTACATACAATAAAAGCTACAAGGCACTGTATGGGTTTTAATCCAATCACAGTTATTCTGAAGGAGGAGTAATATTGGCTTCAGACTTGCAACCAATATTTGAGGTAACAGCAGAAACATGTAGCTCGCAGTGTATTAAATACAACATTGCATTATTATTTTGTCCTTCAAAACAAAAGGACCGCCTATGTCACTTCACTAAAATAGTTACGAAATCTGCAGAGCTGCAATTAAATCCTCAGTCCAGGCAAATCACCAAGAGCCTGACTCAGGAAGGGTGTCTGCACAGCCTGCCTTTTCACCTGATCAAAAGAAATGCCAAACAGCACTTTGCCACAAGCCACAGAGTCACCTTTTGTATGAGAGATGAAGCATCTCATGCCATCTGAGTCTTGCCAACTTCAGAGTGAAAAGGCATCAAAGTTTTGGGTTTTTTTTTCTTTTATTGATGGGTTTCATCAAGTCTTTCTCACTCAAAGAAATACACCAAACACCTGTTCTTGTTAAGTAAAAATGGAGGCATGAATACAAGAGCTTGTCAGGAGCATCATTATCCAGCGGGTACTTAAATAAGAGTGCATTTCTCATCTCTGCACAGCTTCATCTCTGTGAGACAACGAAGCACCTCTTCATAGAAATGATCTTAATAACATCACTAAAGTTCACATTTTAACTGCAGGGCAGGATTAGGTAGGAAATCATGCTGTATCATTAAAGAAATATCTTACTAGGCTAGTAAGAAAAATACAGAGAGATCTCAAGTTAAATAATGATGTACCTCCTCTCCTAATATACAGCTAGGGGTTTTTATCATGGTACTCTTTGGATAAACTGGCAGATCTCAACTATCAGCCACAGAGGCAGCTCAGGTCCTCAGAGTTAAATGGTTTTTAAGACAGCCTCAAACTAACAACAGAGGCACTTGTGTGCGGTAACAAGCTGGAACGAAATAAGCTCTGTTCCAACAAAGTATAAAAGCAAAAACTGCTTCTGGTGTCATGCGTGCTCTCACTCCTGGGACAGGGGTGAAGATGAACGCCCAGCCGCTGGCTCCAGCCTGGCACAGCTGCGCATGCTGCCTTTGGCCACACCAGACCTACGCTGACCCCAGCAAAGACACCACACCGCTCCCTAGAGCTTTGACACTTAATTAGGTTACACACGCTAAAACGTGAATACACGTCCCCCCAGCCGCTGCTGGAAATTACATCCAAACTCCTGAGCCTCCCGGATCAGAGAAATACACTGTGGTCACCAGGAGCATCTCCCGTATTGCTGCAGCGATGGTACCCAGCGTCAAGAGTCGTGCCCTTATTACCTGGGAGTTGCTGTTTTCTTTCTATTGTCAGCAGTCTTCCAAATAAGACTGCACTTTATTATTCTTATCACCGTAATATTTAAACTTTTCACAGTCAGTACGTTTTCATCCTTTCCACACCTCGAAGGAAAGAGACACCGCTTCAATGTTAGAGGCAGGAAAGTGAGACAGTGCATTGTTTTGTGCTGAAAAGCACGGGGAATAGAAATAGAGGGGGGAAAAAGGGGGAAAACAATCAAACAAATAAACCTCGGTTGTAAAAAAATCTTTCCACTAGCAAAGCTCCTGTCTCCACATTGTATCATTAGAGAGTTAAAATGTATCTGAGCTAAACCATACAATATTATGGAACACCAAGGATTCTGAAACACTGCAAAGCATGGCCCGCATGTATTTGCCATGAATTTGTTTGGATTCTGAACCAAACAAATTCCACTGGTTTAATGCAACTAGCATTTCTATAAATAGGTAAATCTTATTAAAAAATATTGTTTATAATTTCTATTATCTTAACAGCAAAAAAAAATACTTTCATAAACTGAAATTTCACACTGCTCAGTTCTGAGCTATCACTAATATCAAGCATTTAATGCATCACCTTTACACGCAGAAAAACCCTTAACTTTATGTACCAAAATAGTAGCTTACAGGAAGAACAGCGATCACAAACACAAATAACAAGAGTGTAAGAATGTGACCACCTGATAAAAAAAGTGGTAAACAGAGTTTACAATTTACTTGTATGCTATTTTATGTGTAACCATAACCAACTAATGGGCTGTTGCTGCACAGTCTGATTTTACTTATTTTGATGTTTTTGTAAGGACAGCAGAGACGCTATACAGTACCTATAAAAGTTCTATATCAAGGGTATACATGGGATTAACACTGGAAGTAAGCTAACTGAATTCTGCCTAACTGTATTTTGCCTCCACTCTGAGGCAGAAGTTATTTTCTGAATTAATAAATGGTTAAAGGGATATTCATATGTTGTTTCAGGGGCAAAGGAGCAGGAGCTCACACCCCTCACCTGCTTCAGAGGTGTGTCCACACAAGGCAGGTCACCCTGCCGAAGGAGGAGAAGGGGTTTTCGTTCATATTTCAGCTTGCACACCCCGCACAAGACTCCAGCTTTCCGGCCGGAAAGCGAAAACAACCCATCCAAAGGCGACCGCCTCTGGAGGTGTCCTCCTCTACGCGACCGGGCTCCCCTTCACATCCGACTCTCCAGCCGGGCCCGTATGGCGATTTTAATGAATGGGAAGCGGAGGGAAACGCCGTTTGGAGCCAGGGTCGGTCGGCGCCCGGGGGCAGGACCCTCCCCGCCGCCAGCCGGTGCCGATCCGCCGGGGAGGCGGGAGGCCGGACGGCTGACAGGGCGGCCCCGCGTCGGAAGGCGCCAAGGCCGCCAGGCAGCGGCGGGAGAGGCGGAGGCGGGTGAAGGGCCCTGGGCGCCCCGCGGCGGGAAGGGGGGAAGGCCCCGGGCCCGCTCCGAGAGGGAAGCGCGGGGCCGGCTGAGGCCGCGCCAGCGCCCGCGGCGGCTCGGTCGCGGCTCGGTCCGGTCCCGTCCCGTCCCATCCCGTCCCGCCCCCGCTCACCGCGTTCTTCTTCTGCACCATNGGGCGCGGCGAGCGGGAGCTGAAGCCGGCGGAGCAGAGCCCGCTCCCCTCCCCTGCTCTCCTGTCCTCTCCCCTCCCCCCGGGGCGCGGGAAGCGGCGGGGCCGCCGCCGAGCGGTGCGGACCGAGCAGCGGAGCCGGAGGCCGCGGCGCAGCGCCCCAGCAGCCAGAGCGGCAGCGCCAGGCAGCGCGCGTCGAGCGCCGGCGGCAGGAGCCAGGCAGCGCTGCGGAAGGCCGAGAGCGGGGGAGGGCGGCCTGGCACCCCGCCCCGCCACCCCCAAAACCCGTCAGCAGCGCGGTGCGTTCTTCCCAGCCCTCGCCGTTCCAGCGCCTCGCCCTCTCCCGCCCGGGCGCTGAGGGGTGCCGGCAGGCACCGCCGCCCGGCCGGGATGTGCCGTCCCCCCCCGCCCGAGGCGGCCCCCGGAGCTCGCTTCCCGCGCCCGAGCCTGCGCCCTGGTCCCGAGCGGATCAGCGTTGCGGCGGGCGCGCCTCCAACGGGTCCCCTCATCCCTCTACCCGAAAAGCTGGGATGTGGTGGGTTTTTTTATTATTTAAGTCTATCCCTAACGAGTTGCTTCTGTATAAAACAGAAAAAGGATTTCAAACAGCAATTTTAGATTAACTTCAGGATCCGTAAGCTCAGTGTCAGCACACCAGGGACGGAGATAGACCTTTGCGGTGGCCAAGTATCCCACCATAATGTGCTACGGTGCTTCTAAGCCTTAAAACTAGTCTAAGTCCCACATCTGCTCCAGGTGGACATAACACATTTATCAAAAGTTTGACAAATTTATATTATGTACCATCAACGAAATTCTGTTCGTGAACTGAGTTACACGCCTTGCCGCTGTGATTCGTTGCTGACAAGAGCAGCACCATTACACCACTTCTGCTGTAAAATAGAAGTGTTTACTTCAAGAAAACGATAAGCTTACCTGAAGGTTACAGAAAGATTGCACAAAGATTATCCCCTGCTAAGATCCGGGCCGGTGTTTATCTGTGCTGCTCAAATCTAGTATTTGTAAGCCATTTAATGCTGTGGATGCCCGAGTCCCAAACTGAGCACTGTTAAACACGCACATTTTGGAGAAGATGGGCATTTTCATTAAAACAAGGCTCAAGGAAACGATGGCAGCAAGACCTGCCACTGCACTTGCATCTCGGGTACTTCGCAGCAGGACCATCTCGTGTTCCAAAGCCACCGGAGAGAGGTGATTTTCAGACACTTCTGCATCATGCTCGATGCACACAACCTGCCAGCTGAAAGGCCTGCACGTACACAGGCACGTTAGGAGGAGTTAAAATTATTTGGGAGCTAGACAGGATCTTCCCACAAGGCTAGATGGGGGCCATGAACTGGACAAGCATACAGAAACTTTGCAGCTTTTTTATTTGTTCTGCCCAAGGGGAAAATGACCAAAGGAATGACTTCTCAAGGAAAAGAATACCTTCTCTTTCAGGGACAGATTTTGGGGAGAAAGCAAATGTGCTCACTACAACATTTAAGATATTGTGCCAGTTCAGGTTAAATTCCATTTTGCCTAGATGCAGTAATCTCATACCTGTAATCATCAACTCCGGTTAAATAAGGTGTTAACCTCAAATGACATTTATCATTTTCCCCACAACCACATCAATGATAAAAGCAAGTACACAGTGTATTAGCAGTTAAGAGCTATTGCTACACTATACAGCAAACAAGCTTGTACGTGTTCTACAGCAGGTGCAAGTGAGGTCAGGGATAACACTATCAGAAAACTAGAAAGCTCAAATCAGTCAGTATGGTTAGTCTGAACATATTTAAGTACTGGAATGAAGTCTTCCAGTACTAATTTCTTTTAAAAATACAATTAAACACCTTCTTCACTGGAAATGCATGGAAAGAGTTAAAAAATTCAGATGAAGACTACTGACATCCAAAATGTATCAGGTAAGGAAATTATAATTGTAAATTAAATGCTATATAGCACTTATAAAAGGCCTGCTGCGGGACTGCAAGGGGAAAGCAAATCACACTCATTCAACATCTAAACTAATACAAGTAGCATCATAGGAGTATTTCAGTAGGGAAATCAAAGACTAACCAGATGGTAATGCACATCCTTTTTTGCAAATAGATGCAGTAAAAGAAAACAAAATACAGCTCACATTATTTGTACTGTATGCTACAGTACCAGAATTACATGCAATTAACAGAACCAGTATTAACCAGATTCTTTACATTATCTACTCTACCATCCTCAGAACAGCAATTCTTTATCGCAAAGAAATACACAGCACTCTCCATAGTTGTTCTCTTTTAGCTGGTTCTAAACCAGTCAGCTTTGTACAGCATAAATCTCTTTTATAGCACCACTGTAAGTCCAAGAAACAGTAGGAAAGAGACCAACATAAGTTAAGCTACACAACCTCTTCCTTTCTGTTTAACTTCTTTCTCCTAAATAAATGCATTAGAAGAAATAACACACTATCCTGATTACAGCTGGGATAGAATTAAAGTGTGTTTTTGGGGTTTTTTTCCCTCTAGTAGCTACTGTGTTTGGGATTTAGTATGAGAATAATGTTGATTAACACATTGTTTTAGTAGTTGCTATATGATTTTTACATTAGTCAAGGATTTTTTCAGCTTGCCACAGAAGCTGAGAGGGAGCATAGACAGAACAAGCTGGCCAAAGGAATATTCCATACTACAGACGTCCTGCTCAGTATATAAACAGGGGTTTGTCACGGGGCAGGGATCCCCAGTTGCTGCTCGGGACAGGCCAGGCAACCAGTCATTGGGTAGCGTGAGTGACTTGTGTTGTATTACTTTATTCTGTATACTCTTTTACCTCCCCTTCCATTACTGTTCTATTAAACTGTCTTTATCTCAGCCCAGGAGTTCCAGGTTTTGGTTTTTTTCTCCCATTTCTCCCTACCCAACTGGCAAGGAGTGGAAAGAATGAACTGCATGGTCCTAGTTGCCGACTGGGGTTAAACCAAAACACATGTTGTTTGTTGCACCACATTCACGTGTTACAGCATATTCTCACTGTTCTTTTGCAACACTCTCTGTAAGGTATCATACACCTGCTGCTGCAAAGAGCCTGTGTCTAACTCACAAGAGCCTCTCCTTTTCCTGGACTGGAGGGCCATCCACAATACTCGGACTTAACAGGCAGAGATGGCTCTCCTAAATGGGTGAATGTATGAAATATTGTAGATTTCTTACTAGCATTTGATATGAGACAGCATCTTGAGAGACTGGGGGAGCCCTTAAAAATATTCCATTTTCAGGGCTAACATTCTGTATGGAAAAAGCTCCTCTCATCAAGTGTTAACACAACTACGCAAAATACAAGATTTACAGCATTCCAAGAAGTGCTATTGCCATTACGCCTCTCCTCTTTATTTGAGCCCTCGCTGTAAGAATGACTTAGGTCTACCAGAACAGACTTTCAATTGGTCTGAATCAGCCAATTGATCCCCAGCCTTTGCAGGAGAAGAGATCAGTCCAACCATGGATACATGAGGGGAGCTGTAACAAACCAAAGTTCCAATTCCTCTTAATGGCAAAATCTTCCTCAAAAATTTCTGAAAACGGTAACATGCATCTTGATTAGTCGTTTCTGTTGTTCTTCAACAAATAGGGTTTTATTTAGACTAGCTCTAGATTATAACGATACGACCTGAAGTTAGACCAAGTAGAATTTTCAGATTCCGGCATTTGCAGCACGTTATTGAGTTAATTTTCAAAATGTCTTCACTTTTTTTTTTCCAACTTTGAAAAGTAACTGGAAGAAGTTAAACATGAAAAGTAAAAAATATTTAAGAAAATGTTTTGGGGTTTTTTTTTTTTTAAGTCATGTTATTAGACTGTCACTTAGATAAGCCATGCTCTATGTTCTGGGACAACCTCTACTTATTTTTTGTACCTAGATTGAAAGTATCTAAGCATTTTAAAGACATCCAAGTAATTTTAAATATTACGACACAGCAAACAAATGATTTCAAATAGAAGCTACTTTAAGACTTTGCTCACATTCACAACCAAGGAACATTCAAACTCCAGCTTTTAGACTCCATCTGCTAATGCAGAAAAGCAGACTTTAAAAAAAAAAGAACCTTCAACAACTTGAGGGAAGTCTACCTTCTCCACACAGAGAAGCTAAACCTCCCACTCAGATGCCTGAAGCAAAGTTGACTACACCTCAGCAAACTGGCTAGTAGTTCTAAGTTTTATAAGTTGTGCAGAGAAAAAGGAGGTGAGGGGTTGCTCTTTTGTAGTAAGTGGAACTCAGAGAAAACCATTCTCTACAGATTCGCTTTGTAGATGTCCATTGAATTATACAAGCACTTTGTTTAAGTCAGCTTTAATCAGCTACACCAAAGGCACTTGTTTCACTCAAAGAGAATTAATAAAACCTATTATCCCAAAGGCAAATGGTTGTTCTACAACTGTTATTCTTCAAAGAATCTAATTTCCAAGTTAACCAACAGATATTCTGAAAACTTCTTGAGAGTCATGTTCTTCACTTACACCAGTGGTCTCACACTGTATTTGATAAAATTTAATACAATAGTAAATTGTAATTTTTTTTACTATGCTAATTCTTGGCAACATTTCTCCTCACAGTTACCTCCTCAGGGCTGCCAGGGCTGAAAGTAAATAGAAACTGAAGGTAAGTCAAAAAGTTTTTTCTAAGATGTAAACTGACAATTACTCTGTATAGTACTGCACCTTTATTGTTACTAGCTATTCTTACACCCTTAAGTTGCCACAATATATTCACATAGAGCACTGCATCTGACATGCATTTTCACACATTCATGGACTTCTTAACTGTACTCCACACTGACTTTTAGACTTAACACTCTACGGAGACAAGCGGCCTTTTTGTTGCTTTAAACTGCTTGAGGCAGGGAAGATCTACCTTTACTACATGTACACTCCATTCCCTCTCAAATTTCTTCAGCATCTCTTCCCAGATGACCTTAACTTTCCTCTGGAGTGCCCCACATATATATATGTGTGTGTGTATATATATATATACACACACACACCCCCCACTGATCATCTTCAAATATTACAGTTAACCTAAACAGCACACGTAACTCCACCTGAAAACTGCTTAACAAATACGTTGCGTGGTATGTGTGCTAAACCTAATATAACTTCAAAGGCTTCCCAACACTGCAGAACCCGCAGAGAAAGGTGTAGCAGTACACAGTGAGAAGACTTTGCCCTACAATAAGGCTACTAGAAAATATTTTAATTTCCATTACCTTTCAAAATTACTGCAAATTCCAAGACAACAAGTTAAAATAATATTGCCCCGAATATGAAAAAAAAAAATCGAATCATACTTGGCATTCTCTCAATAAGGTAACAAAACATAAATTGGTAAGCAATGGTTTCTTTTCAGTAACTACAGATCACCATTCTGTTGTATTATAGCATCATGCACACATTAGCATGAGCTATATTTGCAAGAAGCCTCTGAAGTGGCTGTTTGACAGCACATGACAGCTTGACTTCTTTCAGCTAAGTATGGAAAAAGTCTTCAGTACTTTCCCAAACACTGACTGAAATTTATTTCACAATGATAAAAGTGGAAAAATTTTACATTTTCCCTACTACAGAAATAATTTCCAAAGTTAAGACTTCTTATCATAAATGAGTAAACTAAGTTAGATCTTAAATGTTTATATTAAATACAAATGGCTTATACTTCATAACACAAAGACTAAGTGTTCAGTAGTTCTTTATAAAATTTAAGATATGCAGCCTTGTACATATGGCTTCATTAATACCTTACAGTTTGTTCTCGGTCATATCCATAAACACAAACAGCATCTCTATATAAAAGATGCATCCTAATGATTTCAATGAAGTGCAGTATACTCCATTAGAGAGAAAATGTTTTAATTAACAGTTCTAATACCAGTTACAGTGTACAGTACTTTTACCAGTCTACTGTGTTGTAATTATACAAGGTAGGAAGAAGAGACTAAATCATACAGCCCTCACCACGGTACCGACCCCAGCACAGGTTTACTTCAAGAATGGCTGGAAGATTTGGGTTATAGTATGTAATCCAACATGTTTATTAAAAAGTGGGCAACATATTCTAACAGGAAATCAGGCTTCTGACTGCCCAAAGCTGCAGTCAAATTTATGTACCATTTTGAAATTAAAAACGCATTAGGGAGTTAGATACCCACTGAAACAAACTGATCTGCAAGCAAGTTATTTTTGTATCAAAGCTATTGCAGGTTTAACAGACAACATCCCCTTTTGGGAAAAGTCTAACATTTCCAAAAAATCGACTTCATTATTGGACAGTTTCAAATTGTAGTTTATGAGGATAGGACATTCACATTTAGAACACTGACAAGTCCAACTTCTCCATTTTAACACAGTATTATGAACCCCCCCCCACCAGACTGAGCTATCATTCAGCCTGAAAATACATGCAGTTAAGACAACAATCCCAGCATCAAATCACTTCAAGTAGTGAAGAAGTTCAGCTACAAGATCACACACACAGCTTTCCAGCCAGCTGGGAAGTTACAAAAGACAGGAGCTCAAAGCACACACTGTAATACAGGAGGAGAGAGGAGAGGCTTCAAATACATCCTTGAAGTTTCCTCTAGCTTCTGTGCTCTTTAAGAACCCCCAACTACAACATAAACATATATTCAAAAAAAAAAAAAAAACAAACCCACAACAAAACACAAACCCAAAAACATTCAAGGGGAAGAATTCTTCCTAGAATACTGAAATTCAGAGTAAGTGACAACATACAACATTTACTTTGGTAACACATCTCTTTGTAGAAAAAGCAAGCGGCAACAACAGTATGAAAAAAGTCTTGTTGTGATAGCTGAATATTTGAACAAAGTTAGCACATAAAGCATTCCCAGAGAAATACCTGAAAGCATCATGGAGACAACAGTTGAAGCTGGCTTGGATTAAAAACATGTAAGTACCAGAAACCGACCACAAGCTGTGAACACAGTTCACCAAACTGAAGAAAGCTTTATGAAACTAACACAGAATAAAGCTAGGACCGATCTCCGTTTAACATCTCAGAAATATTTTTAAACTCATTGCAACAGAAGAAAGAATGTGCAATGAGCAGACAGCCAATCTGATGTTGAACAAGACAGCTGAACAGCATTATCAAACAATTTACAAACAGAACAAGAAAATAATAGAGGGAAAAAATAGAAGCTGGTGCAGAACTTTGGAAACATGCCAATATTCAGGGAAGTACTTAGATAACAGGGGAGTGAGGATAATTCTAAAAACTGGGAGAAATAACATAGTTTGCTTACCAAGTTTGCAATTCAGAAGGACTGCAAAATTAGCTAATACAATTTGGGAATGACTCCAAGCTAGGACATACTGTTTTCTTAGTTCAATAGAACTTTGGCAGAACTACAATAAGGATATTATGGTTTCTTCTGTGAACTAAATTAACTGAAAGACAAATTGGCAGATCTATAGAACAGAGTGACTGAGGAAAGGCTAATTAAACTTCAGAGTTAATAGACATAACCCTCTCAATCACACAGATGGAATATCTAAGTGTTTCAATACCATTTAGAGAAAAACTACTTTTCAGTTTTACATATTAAGAGATGTTTAATCATTCAGAGAAAGTGGATTAAAAAAAAAAAAGCTTCCTAAAAATGAAGTGCAATACATATTAAAAAAAGCACTGAAAACTGAAAGCTCACACTAGGTGAAAAAGTCAGATTTCCAGCAGCAGTTGTGTTAAAGAAGGGATATAAATGTGTCATTCACCATTTATGCACTTCTACTGGCGGATACCTTGGACATAAACCCATATACACTCTAAGAGGACGACTGGATTAAGGTGGGAGAGGAGAAGGTACCTTAAATGCAGCTATCAAGCACAGTGCTGACATGACAGATGCATCCAAAATAGGAATATTCTTTGCTTGCAAACATATTAGAGTATAGAACATTGTTATGCAGTATATTATGTAGTAAAAACTGTAGTGTATTTTTTAAACATTCTTAGTGCAATGACAGCCTCAAAACTCTACAGAAAAGCAGCTGTTCCCAGAAGTAAACTATGGCTCTTAACTGCAAAAAGCTCTTGAGAGTGCATCAATTTCTGGAAGCCAATGCATTCTAGAATTTTAAGCTTCTGAAAGAGGAGACATTCTGTATCTTGTAGATTATTTTTTTTCCCCATAGTAGGTCTTCATATTCCTAGGCTATACTGATCTAGAGAAACGCAGAATGATACATTTGAAAATAAAGTTATTTGTTCTTTTTCAGAAAAAAATCAAGTCTCAACTTGCAATAAAAGAAAGCATTAGATGGTATCAATTTAAAGTTTACGTAAGTTATATTCCAATTTAACTTATATTTCTATTGAAGAATTCAAATTAGTCAATGTGACTTCAACAATACACAAAACTACACAGCTGCGTTGTTTTCAGTTAGTCACTCCAGACAGAAAAATCAAAACTATATGCTGGAATTGCTCATGTGAAATACATCACCATTTATAGACAAATGAAAGCTACAAAGACTAAAGCGCAAGGTTCAGTATAAAACCAGGCATTTTTAAATGAAACTCAAATTAATCCTATGCACTTCTTCAGAATTCTGTTCCAAGTCAGCATTTATAGTAAAAAAAAAAAGACAATGATCAAAAAAATTACACTCTAACAAGAACAAGTCCCTTTAGAATTTCCACAATATCTACCTAGATGAAAACAATTAAAAATTGAGGTGGTTTAAATACAGGAAATATCTTCATGGACTTCTAGCCATTCTAGGATAACTCTGTTATCTAGAGTAAAAATAAACATTTAATATTTAAAGTTTTGTCCTTGGTAACATTTATTTTACCATCATATGCCCACTATGTTACATGCTGTGTACTTTACGGATCCATTACATAAAGAAAATGTTTTTATATGTTTTCAACGAGTATGAAGAACAAATCATGTCTCAAGTATAACTAAACTGGTCACATTTATGTTGCTCACATAAATTTAGTTTTTAATTACTTGTACAAATAGTTTAAAATTCTGCAATCAAGAAAAACAACAGACATCTTAAAACAGTATGCTTAGGTTACATTCTGTCATTGTTATCTAGCTGCATCACTCGTACAGTCTCATCAGTGGATGATTAATACTAAAAAGATTATTGTTTCTTGTACATGTGTATTATTTAATCCTCATCCTAAGTATAAATTTGCAACACAGTAGTAACACTGCAGGTATAGAAATAATGCTTCCTATCAGGCATATGAAAAGATTAACACTCTACCACAGTTGATGCTGGTGCATTTATATAGAAGGCTTCTCATATATCATTTCAGTCTACGGGAGGTAGATGTTTGTCTATGAACTGTTTTATATCCATCATCTCCTGTTTAAAGACAAAAGTAAGTGTTAGTTGAACTTAGATAATAACACATATTCAGCTACACTAAATCATATTTCAACGTTTCAGTTATCATTAGCAGATGTGCTACAAATATTGACTGATTAGTTACTTGGTAAAACCATACCACTTTGCACACAAGTCAAGGCTGATAACTCTGCAAGGCAGTATGCACTCAGAAGAGGATAAAATACAGGAAAAACAGCAAGGAATACTTTTTCTTTCTCTCTGAAGTTGCGCAGGCAAGCTTACATATTAATCATCAAATGATCTGAATAGCACTAAGCTAAGCATGGACAGGATTTGAATCTAGCTAAGGCCATAGCTTCCTATATACTTTAAACTTTTGCAAGTTAGCAGCAGTGTGAAAAGCCAGTAGCTCCTCCTCCTAACCATTCAGTTTCAAATTCATGATGCTTCCTTCCTTAAGGAGACTGGGAAACCAATCCGTGTTAAAAATAATTTAACTTTTTTTTTGTAAGGAAGAGCACGTTATTAATATACTTATGTGACAACTCAATGCTATTACTGCCTAAACACAATGTGTAAATGTTCCAAAGAGGTTGTTTAAAGGTACAGCTCCCACAAGATGCAGTAATTCAAATTAACAAAGTTACTGCTGCTAACAAATGGCAGATCTGTTCCTTGCCTCCTCTTCTGTTTCTGGCTCCTACCATTTTCTTTGCGTGAGTTCTGATGCTTCAGCTCACTGCAGCTGCAAAAACTGAAGCCAGCAGCTTTTGCCATTTTAGTAAGTTCAAATGGTTCAAAGAAGTTTCTGATCAGCTCCAGAGCTGGTGGAAGGAAAAGAGCGCCACAAGGTCAGGAGCAGCGGGAACTAGTCCACCCCTTTCTGGCAGCAGCAAGCCATTACATCAGCTCAGCTGACTGCTGAGCCAGAACCGTAAATATAGGTTCTACGGCTGCCTCTTCCATAGTGTCAACCCTCCCTCCCTATTCCTTCAATGCCTCCATCCATAGAACTAACAGGATTCTTCTCTCCAAAACACCAAGTTGGATTTATTCTGTTGGAACCTGCCTTCCAAGTCAGTGATTTGGTTTTAGTAAGCAAATAATAAAAAATAGGGAAAAAAGTATCTATAGAACAACTAGCCTAGTCCCAAAAATACAGTCTTGTGAGGAAGTTCCCACTAGTCATATACACTTTTGCCTTGGATGCTTTTTCAGCCAGGCATTCAGTTACTCACTAAAATAAGCTAGTAGCATCAAGCACTTGTTATTAACAACAAAAAAACAAACCGCCACCAAAAAACCCCCAAACCGACCTCCCCCCATGCAATACGTATTTGTTTTGAAGGAAAAAAAGAAAATCACCTCAATACACGAACTATGCATCATGCCAGAGTAAGTCCTGAAGGTTACATTGGCTGGATTTATCATAGTCTTTAGCTTCTCAACAGTAAGAGAACCGAACATTAAAGGAACCAGTGGGTCACAGTCCCCGTGGCACTGAAGTACAGCAATCTCCTTGTTGACACCACTGATAGGGCCCTGTTAGGGGCGGAATTAGAGGGGAGAAGAAAGAGACAATAAGCAGAAGTAAGGCTAACACCTTCGAGACAACATAATCCCGTGCCACTTTATCCTCTGGCATGACAAATAAGTTGAATTCTGAAGGAAAAAAAGACAATGTATAGTCTGCAGGCTCCTTATGAAGTAAGCTCTGTGCCTGACAATACATTAAGTTCAAAAACCTGCAAATAAAATTCTGGCACTAATTTCAGAACTGATTAACAAAATTTCTGGCCAAGATACATATGATATTTTGTTTAAATACCTAGTCCCTAATAAGATAGTGCCTTACAGATGGAACAAATTGCAAATAGAAAACTCATATTCAAAGAAAATTTGCTGCATCCTTTAAGTTTCCTAGGAATGTCATTTAAAGCAGAGATAGCTGCTGAGTATTTCCTCATTTTCCTTACTTGCCAAACTCTAATAAAACTCCAGGGCCCTATTTTAAAAAACTTCTGAGTTATCAAACAACTGCCAATATTCAGCAGTAACGATGGCCACTAATTCCTGCACAAGATAAAATCTTCAGATATACTTGTTCCCCAAATGCAAATTACCTTAGGAAAGAAACATAAATACCTCAGGAAAAGAAGCCCGCAGGGGAAGCCAGCAGCTGAGGGCTACAACACCTGCTAACTTTTGTTGTGTTGTAAGAGCTGTATACAATGATAAAGCACCTCCCTAAAATAAAGAGATTAGAGATAAAGTATTAGAATGGTGATGGTAATGTTCCTTTTAATGCTTGTTTCAAGATCTCTGCTTTCTCCTTTAAAGGCCTTTTTCTATTCCAAACAATTCTTCCTTAGAACCAACACTGAAACCAGTATTCCTGTATAATGTTTATTTTACTTCCCCCCCGCCCCGCTCCAAGTTCACGTGATCAATTCAGAATTAAACCCAAAAAAAAAAATCTACTGTAACTAACAGCTGGGAAAAAAACCCCAAACAACAGAAATATGAAATAAAGCACTATCACTCATGACAGTGTTATCACTACTTTAATATCTAATTTACTTGCATGCAGACTGGGGAGTTAGTGTATGGACCAACCTACCTACCGCAGATGTCTTACAAGTATGAAGGGAAGAATTTCCCAAATAAATCCAAACCATCAAATATCTACTAAGTTAAATTAAAAATAATAGCAAGATTTTCAAGCAAAACTACATAAGTTACATCCATGAAGAAGTTAAGTAGACTATTAATTTTAGTACCTTTTTTCTACATATATGTTCTTTTTCCAGTGAACAGTAATTATTTGCATAAAACTGAAAGACTTACTTTGTCAAGGCAAAGGAAAACTGACACTTTAAAACTTCAGAAGCATCTAACATCAGCTCTTTTCCATTCAAGTGTCTGGATTTCCCACCTTAGGAAATCCAGGTTACTTCCCTAGAAAAAGACAGAGTTCTTTCCAACCATACCTCACCTGAGAAAAGCCTCCCAGAATAATTCGATTAGAAGGAATTCCATTTTTTACTTCTTGATCTATCAGTGCTTTAACTGCAATATAAATACAGGCCAGTGGTTAAAAATCACTCCACTCTGGAGAAAGTCTAGAAGAGGAAAGAGACTTTCTCCATTATGTCAAGACAGCTAGTGAAAGGAAAATCTAGTCTGCTATACATTAAAAAGTAGCAAAAGATCTAGAGCATGGTCAGAAATTCCAGTGCCACTGTACCATTTCCAAAGAGAGAAACACGCAAGTAAGTCTCACAAGAGCCCCACTGCCAGGAAGACGGTATGCTCTTCTAACTATTCAGCATCACAAGTGGGTGCTTGTGCAGCTCTAACCTGCCGTGCCACCCAGAAGCTCTTTAAAAAACCCAAACAAAGACACTGGCTCCCCATGTATATTTCATATTTGAGAAGATGAACTGTTTGTATTGGTGAATTACTCTACTTGCTCATGAAGTTTAAAAAAAAACCACCCCACAAAACCAACTATGCACTTAGATAAACTTTGATCAGCAATAATACAACATATACATGTTACTTTCTCTAACGATTTTGCCTTTGGAAAATCTGTTTCAGACTGATAATTCATTTTTAAGAATACACAAAGTACTTTTAAGACATACAAAGTATTCCCAAGCATACCATTCTCTGCTGCCTGCTTGATCCCAGCTTCATCTTCCCGTGAATCTGGAGAAAGTCCAATGATATCAAACCTTACAAAAATATCAACAAGAGCATTACTCATACGAGCATCCATTCCACTTCCTTCGTATTTCTAGATGTTAGCTGACTTATTAGTTAGCACCAACCACTCATAGTTCACAAGAAATAGTGAACAATCTATGAACATGTCTAAAAGGCTAGATCTAGTCAACAAAGCTTTTCTGAGCTTTGCTATCTTCTGCAACTTACTGCAGATTAAGCAGCTCAGTTTTGGTATTTGCTTCAAAAATATCAACAGGAATTTCAATTTATCAGTTGCATGTACAGAACTAAAATACTGTTTGAAGAAATACAGGAAAAACAAACACAAGTTACTTAAGAAAAAAAACCTGAAGAAGACTGGTTTAAGACCATTGAAATCTACCATATTTTTCTTGCTTTCTAGTCAGAACAGAGGTTCTAAAGAACACACTCTAGATATCCCGCTGACCTGCCAAATATTACTCAGTAGTAGCAATTATGTTTCCACTCCAAGTCTCTACTACTACTGTCTACGAATTCACGCATAATACAGACTATACTCGTAAAATAAAGTAGATTTTGTATTTTAAGACGTACAGATTAGTCTTGAGGAACAACCATCAACTGAGGTACACAAGGAATTAGAGTGTACTTACAAGAGACCTTTTAGAAAAACAGAATTAAAGCAAAAAGCTTTTTTTACTTACATCTGACTAAAACTAGCCTTTCAGGTTGTTCAGGATTTTTAATTAAGAACAGTGAGTTCAAACCCCTAGATATCTTTTGATAAGAATCATCTGCAATTGAACAAATACTTACCATGATGGCATAGCCATGTTCATGTTCAAAGAAACTGGCATAACTGGCCTAGAAATAAGAATGAACACGACTAACATAAGATAAATACTGAAATTTAGTAACACAGAAGCAGTTGTGTCATGATATACTTATCCCCAATTCTGCCTTACTTTTAAACTATAATTCACGTTAGCTACTTTGTAGCATCTCTTCAAGAAATCTCTCTTGAAACCTGCCAGCCCAAACACATTTAATACTCAGAGCTGAATCACCACTCTCTATGGAGAGTAAGCAAAACATTAATGGGCTGCTTTATATAAAAATATATGTGTGTGCACCTATATAGCATATACATATGAAATATATCACACACACATACCTCAATTAGTTATTTCTAAGTAACAGTTATTTATCACGGTTCTATACACATGCTCGGTGGATGAAGGCACCTTACACAGCAGCATCAGCAAAACGAAGGAAGCAGCCAAATGCAGCATAACGGCAGACACGCGTCCGGCCACACACGCTTCTCTTAACAGCAGAATCTGCTTAAGCAGCGCCCGCCTTCGTTGTAGACTCACTCCCACCCTTATGCTGCTGTGTGGCACCTTTTCAGATATACCAAGACAACTTCAACGGACCACGCCATGGATAAAATCTGGCTATAGTTTTAACCCACTGAAAATGAGGAACGCTAAGTTCTGTGGGGGAAAGACCGAAAGAGGACAAAGGACAAGCAAAAACAACAGCAGATATTGCTAAGCTCTTTTTGAATGGCTCAGCACAGCATGGCCGTGTGGTAAAATACATAAATAAATCAAAGCCCACTAAGCAATAATACACCAAAACACTGCTTGCTTATCATCCCTGCTCCACATCTCCCAAGACTGCTGGAGCAAAAGACAATCTGAATTATGTGTTAAAATAAATTAAGATGATACTTAACTAGTTTTTCTATCATTAAGTAAATACTAGACAGATCTTAATGCTTTATTTACTGACTCCTGACCCTGCGCAGAAGTATTTCACTTCTCAAACTGTACAAAGACAGATCAAATTGCATTATTTGCTGAAAATATGAATATTCTGTGAATCTTTGACACTTGCTGTAAGTAACAGGGGAATTTCATCTACTATACATGCACCTGAGTTTAAGAAGTACACGTACTTAATACAAAGCACATTTAGTGGTCAGTAAAATACAAAAAAATTACTCCTTAAGACTGGCTTTTAACAAATGACTGGGGCAGGGGGGGAGAGGAGGGCAACAAACAACTCAATCCAGTGAAAACAAAGTCAAAACAATCTTACTTTGCATATAAAACTTTCAAAACATATTTTCAGTCTGAATTAGTAACAAAAACAAAATACAAATAAAAATGCAGTTATGCCATAAAGTAAAATCACAAAGCAGTTCCTAAAAATAACGAAGTATTTAATAGCATGAACATTATTTTAGCGCAGTGCAGACATATAAATCCCATTTCACTTCATCATCTGTGCAAGTGGCTTAGCAAGTACCTCTACAGAAAAATGTAAAACAAGAAAAGTTACAAACTTACGCATGTGGGCAAATGTATTTTACATGGGGGCTTTTGATACCTGCAAGGGCTTCTGACCATCCATGCCTGTTAACAAAAAACATATCATATGGCATTTATGTTTTGGCTTAACTCTTATTTCTATGTTGGCGTAACAGCACAGAGCATGTATGAAATATGCTGAATTAGATCAATATAAACACATTTCTAGGAAATTTTTAACATCAACTGCAGTATGCTACAAATACAGACTTAAAAGGTTTGTTCTGCCTCTGAATATTTGTTGCATATATACAGCCAAGGACACTTCATTTAATTTGACTACCGCAGTTGCGGCACAGCTGCAGAAATACCACTTTGTCTCTAGACAAAGCCTGCTCTGTATCTGGCTGGGTTTATTAATTTGGGTGCGACAGCATATGAACATAGGTATTCTGCTTCTGCGCAGCTCTAGCCCAGAGGCTGCTTTGCTGCTCCTGGAGAGGGAAGGCAGCTTCTTTCATAGCCAACTTTGCTTTTTCTGAACCAAATTTCTTGATGCGGGAGAGCAGTGAGCTGACATCTAAGCTGACTCCACCCGGAGCCACCCTAATCAATCAGACCTATGAACTTCAGCTCAGCTCAAACGCTCTCGGATTCAGGCAGTCCTGAACAACACTTCACATGGCAGGTAGTTTTTTTAACGTCAAGCACGTGCTGTATGAAAGCACACAACGTGAGATCAGCTTCCTACAAAGGAGGAAACTGGAAAGCATAATTTAAATAAACAGCTCTGAAAGACTCAGGACTGTGCTCAGCTAGACATGAAGTTCTGAACCTGTGCAGAACCACTGCCTGTGCCCACCCTTTGCTTTCCAGGACACTCAATAGTACCTGTATTTCCTGATTTTTCTCATTATTCAGTACTCCTAACTCACACACTAAACTAGATAATGGAAAGTTGATTCTAATCAGAAAACACCTGTAACAAATTCACCAGTGGCACAGCTGAACTAATCAGACCACCAGCAGACAAGCCATAAAAGCAGATTTGGTTTAGTTTTAACATCATCCTGAAAAGTTAATGTATGCTACCTGAAGTTAAAGACATTTCAAACAGACAGCACAGACATTTGAAACACTGACTGTGTATCTCAGCCTACTTCCTACCAATACTTTTATATACACTCAATTAACAAATCATGGGTGATATTTCTGGCATAATATTTACAGTATCACAAAAGGCCAAATAAGAATCTAAAGGAGAAATACAACTGAGAGAAACTAGTTGAATAAGAATTTGGGGACATTTTTTAGCCAACTATAAAGGTTAATTTGACAAATCTGGAAAGCAACATTGTATACACATTTATGCAGACACTTTAGAACAATCCTCTGTGCTGTACCTTGTGTTCAGATTTTGACAAGTATGTACCAATCTTTAAGTGCCATTTATATAGGAGCTAAGAGAGAAAAAGAACATAACCTCTGTTAGACACTTCTCGGAGTAAGAAAAATACAGTTGGTAAACTGAAGTGAGCAATTTAAAAATTCATGTGAAGTAGAACAGGTCAGTTTAAACTGTGGGGAAATTATAAAATTGTTAATTAGCTCTCTTCAGATGATTCTTTATTGGGTTATTACTACTGCTTTTTGGGGGGAAAAAATGGCAGTATGTCAAAGGCAGTTTTAGCTAATCTGATCTGCAGTGGACCAGAGAACAAATACAGTTAAATCACCGTATTTCCATAGAGGTGTTATGACTTGTTAATGCATACATTCCAGTATGTTCAGTGCATTTGCAAGCTTGAGGACTGCATATTAGCTTTGTCACCAAAATGGAAATACTACATTTGTATAAGGAATCCACTTTCTGTTAAAGAGCAATTTTTTTTTCCCCCTTGCCAAAGCCAACATCCACCTGATTTGCAAGGATTGAAATTCCGAAGACTCAAAAGATTCTGCAATCACTTGCTGAACATTTGGTGCCAAGATGCAGGAAGCACTGCTGTCTCAGCTGCGTCCTACCAGCAGAAAGGAAGAGGGATAATGCAAACAAGGTGGTGTGTCAGCACAACAAATGAGAGCAAACATCTCCACTTGTAGAACACTGCCAAGCGCACGGACTTGGCTCCTTTTAACTTATTAAGTGTCCAGGTTACACAAGTTCCAATTCTGACAGCAGACTTTTATCTTTTAGTTCTTCAGAAAAAGTTTATATATTAAACATTGCAAGTTTCAACCTAGAGGCAACATTCAAGTTGCAGGTAACAAAATGGAGTTCTTAAAAAAAATATTATTAGTTTTGCCTATAAGGGAGCACAATAGACAAAGTATTCATGCTACTTATTTCAATATCTAAGTGCCAATTCCTTTAAAGTCTTCTACCAAAAAAAGGTTTCAACACACTCCCAACTTGTTAATTCAATGGCTTTACTGAATGTATGCCTATATCTCTGCACACACAAGCTTTGCATGGAAACATTACACCACACCTAGAAGGCCTCCCAGAAATTCCCCATCATTCCACTTCTACTCAAACGTGGAAGTAACAGGAACAAAGCAAACAGGTTATTTCACAGCTTGTTTTGTTTCGGGGGGATTTTTTTGGAGTCTGAAGACCATATTTCAGATAGAGGAATTTGCAGACATTAGGTAGCTACTTAGGAGCTTGCGCTGATAAATCAATTAAGCCTGGATTTGAATATGTGTGACACACTGAAGCGTGACATGGTGTAATTGCACCTACTAGCAAACAAGCAATCCACAAGTCCAGAAAAAAGAACTCTAAATTTAGACAAGCACAGGAATAACCAGGAACCTGCTCTCGGCAAAGCAAAAGATCACAAACTCACAGACTTCTTTTTCCACCAAGTTTGATTCAAGAACAAAAGAGGGATCACATTCACACCAAATTAGGTGATTGAAAAGAGAGAAGAAAAAGCTTTTGAGGACTTTATGCTGGGAAATTTTAAATAAATAGCCGTCACCTCCATCCCAGCATATATTAAGTTTCATCTGTTGCCAGCTACTGCAGTCAATTAAGGGCAAAATAAGATGCTTAAGTAACATTAAACTGCTCACGTCTTTAAAACACGTAGCCCTCTTTTTAAAACTATAACTATTAAGTCTGTAATAAATCAGAATACACACCCGGTATCTCCCAGTCCATGAAGAAAAATAACCTAGAGGGGAAGAAAAAAAAACAAACACCACCACTTAGCGGCGTTAAGATCACTAAACTGTACACGCACCTTACCCACGGCCCACAGACGCCCACGCGAGATCACACCCCGGCCGGCGGGGGCCCCACACCACTTTCTCAGAGGAAGACTCCGCTGCCTCCACTTCCCGCCCCGGCCTCGCCGCCGCCATCAGCGGGCGCACCCCGCCCTCGGCCGCCACACGGCGCCGCGGGCCCCTGCCGACACCCGTGACCTTCCCCTGCTCGGCGCCGGCTCCAGCCTCCAAAGGAAGCGGGACACCGTCTCGCCTCTGGCAGGAAAGTAACGGCAGCGACCTGTCACCCTGCCCGTCCCGCCATCCCCCCCTCACACCAGGCGGGCGCCCGCCCTCAGCTCGGCCGGGCCCGACAGCGGCGGCGTCCCTGCGCCGCGGGGCCGCCCCCCCGCCGGGGGCCGAGGCCGCAGCGGAGAACAAAGCGGGGCGCG
>VZSF01003930.1:98230-232431 GCA_013398295.1 Chionis minor | reverse complement strand
CTCCGGAGTGTCTAACGCCCGCTTGGGAAAGCCCTGAGAAGCCCGGTGTCCTGAGGAGTGGCAAGTCTGCGTACGCTGTTTAAAAGGCGGGTTCTGCGAAGCTGCTTCTGACTTCGGCTCTCCAGTGGTTTCAAAGAGTTTGAACCGTCTTTCACCTTTAAAACTACCTTTCAAGCAGCCAGATGCACCTGCCAGATGATACTGCGCTTTTCTAGTAGAATTTGTACATGTCTAGGGGTGGAGCGTTTCCTGTAAAAATCATTTTTTATGCTGTATTGTAAGGCTTAGGGAAAAGGGGAAACCGCAGTATTCTTAAATAGGTAAATATTAAAATAGTAAGTCATGGGAAGCGGGAAAACAAGCAAACAGCACCGTTAGACAGAACTCATTTGTCCTCATCAGATCAGATGCCTTCATCACCAAATTAAATCTCTTAGCTTACAGCCAAAGAGTCAATGGTCCTCATTCATCTTGAAATGTATTGAGCTATTCAGGGACTCCGTATTGAAATAACCGGATCATTTCAGTCCATTCCAAATACTTAGACCAACTCAGAGTAAGTATGGCAAACACATTTCTATCAAAATGAAATACTTTGTTCTTTGTCTTCTGCTCCATACATCTTTGTCAGATATTTCCTCCCAGAAAGTCAATCTGCTCATTGTATTTGCCGGGTGGTATCTGGCTAACGCAGATGCTTTTTTGACAGGTCAAACAGCAGCTGAATGCAGGCTGTGCTTCTTTCACATCTTTCCCACCGGTGTGTTCCATACCAGGCAGGGAAGGTTTTTTTCACAAAGCTTTTGCTCAACAACGTGAATATTTTTATCAGCAGGACTGCATAAAATACATGGGAGACGCCTTTGCGCCAGCTGTGGAACATGAAACATGCAGCCTCTTTTGCCATGATTGTTAGGCTGCTTTGATACATAGTCTTTATGCCCGGGGATCCCTGTTAGTGCTAATATTTTCACAGATAGCTTTTTGTGTTTTGATATCTATCATACGAGTGATATTTTTCTACCTACATAAATTCAAAGTTCTGCTTAAAGTAGTGAGGGCTTTGCAAGGAAAAGCATGCTCTGAACTATGTATTTTTCCTCTATCCTAGTGGCTGACGTGGACTTAGACAAGATGGTTGTCCATGTAGCATTTCATGTGTATTGTTAAATTGAAATTTTTATTACTTTTTTTGAAAGCGGTAAGAAGCTTGAGAGGTGGGCCCATGCCAACCTCATGAAGTTCAACAAGGCCAAGTGCAAGGGCCTGCACATGGACTGGGGCAATCCCATGCACAAATACAGGCTGGGCGGAAAATGGATGGAGAGCAGCCCCAAGGAGAGGGACTTGGGGGTGTTGGTGGATGAGAAGCTCAACGTGAGCCAGCAATGTACGCTTACAGCCCAGAGAGCCAACTGCATCCTGGGCTGCATCAAAAGCAGCGCGGCCAGCAGGTCGAGGGAGGGGATTCTGCCCCTCTGCTCCGCGCTCGTGAGACCCCACCTGGAGTGCTGTGTCCAGCTCTGGAGCCCTCAGCACAAGAAGGACATGGACCTGTTGGAGCGAGCCCAGAGGAGGGCGAGGAGGATGATCAGAGGGTTAGAGCACCACTGCTATGAGGACAGGCTGAGAGAGTTGGGGTTGTTCAGCCTGGAGAAGAGAAGACTCCGGGGAGACCTTACAGCAGCCTTCCAGTACCTAAAGGGGCCTACAGGAAAGATGGGGAGGGATTTTTTACAAGAGCATGTAGTGATAGGACGAGGGGTAATGGCTTCAAACTGGAAGAAGAGAAGTTTAGATTAGATCTCAGGAAGAAATTCTTTACTGTGGGGGTGGTGAGGCACTGGAACAGATGTCCCAGGGAAGCTGTGGATGCCCCATCCCAGGAAGTGTTCCAGGCCAGGTTGGATGGGGCTGTAAGCAGCCAGGTCTAGTGGGAGGTGTCCCTGCCCATGGCAGGGGGGTTGGAACTAGATGATCTTTAAGGTCCCTTCCAACCCAAACCACTCTGTAATTCCGAGATTCTAAGCTATAGAGATTTCATATTGAAACTCACAACTTTCTGCAGCGTCACTTCCCTTTCACCCTATTTACTCTCAGAATGGGCAGAGCCCTTGTGTGACCTGTTCTCCGAGGCGTAATCTGAAGCAGACGTTCAGCACGGAAGGTGGCTGGGGTCAAAGGGACGTTTCAGGCCTGAGAGCGGGATGCCACACCGGGAAGTCCCGGCTGACTTTCACGACGGGAACCAGCCTTTCTGCTGCGTAACGTCCCCGCGGCAGCTCACCTCATGCTGAGCCTCACTGCGCTGAGCCCACACCCTGCGCCAGGGCGCCACTGCCTTCCCCCCAGACCCATATACCGACTGAAGCTCCGGTATCCGCTTTTTAGATTAAAATAGTAAAAGCGATCAAGTACTGCACCAGTACAGGCGAATTCTAGGATAATGACACGCATTTCCGCCCCGCCCCGCCGTCGGCGTAGGCTGCGCGACACTGTTGGGAAGGCGCGGGAAGCGCGGTTTACGGCTCTGCCGTAAAGCAGCTCGCCTAGGCGAGCGCCGCTGCCGCCCTTGGGAGGTGAGCGGACATGAGCGGGAATGGAGGGACCAAGGCCCTGGAGCTGCTGCGGTCGTTGCCCAGGGTCAGTCTGGCCAACCTGAGGCCCAACCCAGGCTCCAAAAAGCGGGTGAGTGCCTGCAGCATGGCGGGTGGACCGCGGGCATGTATTCCCTCCGGCGATAGGATTCTGCCTCAGCAGCGGGCGTGCCCGGCCCTGGTGGTGACTGCCTCGAGGGCTGTCAGAAGGCCTTTGAGAGGGTTGCGGCAGGCTCAGGAGAGAAGTGTCGCTAGAATAGGCGTCGGAAGGCTGAGGACTGGGTGGCAGTGTTGTGTGTTAGTCCTGTTCTGGTCCTTCGTGTGTCTTGTAGCTGGTGTGTGTGGCTGTCCCCACAGAGAACTGGCTGATGAGCAGCCCTAGCTGAGCCCTAGGGCCATGGTTAAGAGACGAGTGGAAACAGTAAAAAAGTATGGAATACCAAACGTTTATGGGATAGGGTAATATGTTTGAAAAGGAAAGGCTAAAAGGCTTAAAAAGAAAAGGAAAGTGATGCCTGACAGTGCTTCTTGTTACTGTTGCTTGCTATCTCTTTGCAAAGTGATAGAAGAGTAAAAAGAAACCAGGAGGAAACCCACCCGGTTTGGGGGAAATATCAGTGAACAGGGGGAGGAGGTTCAAGGGTTAAAGTCATAGCAATAGAGAACTGACAAGGAACACCAAGCAGCACTTTCCTATTAGTGCTGAAGGCTCCCTAGAGATGACTACAGAGCTGGTGAGTGCTGTGTAGTTGTAACCCCTTAGACCTGTGACAAGACAAGAGAAAGGACATTCTTCTGTCCTGCAGCTGTTGGGATTCCTCTGTCCAATTACTTGGAGCTGTGAATACCCAGCTTGGCCAGGGTCAAGCAGAGCTGGAAGAAGCAGCCCTGTACAGGCATAGATTCTTAAGGTTTTTCAAAGTAATCCAGACTTCAAAACAGTATTTTCAGGTTTGGCATCCAGAAGTTGAGAGATAGTCTGAACTTGGAAGTTTATTAGGACTGATCTTTCCCTGCCAGTGTTTGGTCTTGGGACTTTTTGGTTTTTGAGGTAGCTGTTTGGTTTAGGAAAACAATTTTTTTTCTATCTTGAAAGTAGAGATTTTTATATGCTTACTGGGTCTTTAGCAAGTAATTTGCAACTCTGTCTAGGAAATGAGCATTTTTATCCTGTATTACTGCTAACTGTTTGCCTTCAGTTAGAGTTTGTACAAGTGACCTCAGCTCTGTTTCTCTGGTATTTTTCTTTTGGTGTCTGATAACCTTATTCTGCGACTAATGAAGTTAAATAAGCAGATTTAAGAGCACTTGACCTCACACACAGAAGTTACGGTAAAGAAAAAAAGTTACTTCTCTGACAATCTAAAGTCTGGTCAATGTGCTGATCACATTCCATTTGTGACCAGATATTGTCGGTGTGTTTGTATTAGCTAGAGTCACTACATAATCTGGTATGTGTACGGGCAACTGCCAGAAAGGGTGGGCCAGCTGTCCCTTCCCTCTGCCTCCAGGTGCTCCCACCACCTGTTTATTTTATACTGCTGCTAGACATTGTGCGGTGAGCCGGAGCAGGGAACTAAACTAGCTGAAAACTAGTTAGACAAAAATTAGTTTTCGTCTAGTTTATTCCCTGACCTGTCCAATGCAGAGCCACACAACTGCTTGTGTCAGCACAAGAGGCACTGAGAGTAAAGCAGTGTGTAGTGTGTGGGCTGGGGACAAGTCAGCTTCCTTTGGTGGCAGGGATAGTCTAGTCTAGAATAAAACTGCACTTGAAACTCTATGCTATTTAGTATTAATACAGGTAAGCAGTGCATCTTAGGTCAGACAAAGTTCCAAATGTATTAATTCCTTTTTTTTTATGTGTATCTGTGCTGACTTTTATACTAATATTTCAGTGCACATTAAGTGCTCCATAACTTCAGAAAACCTACAGACACAATAGAGAGCACAAACCATCAAATTTTATGTCTTTGTGGTTTTAGGCTAATAACAAGTACCATGATGTAATGAGCAGTTTTCAGAGCTGAGCTTTACTCTGTATTCTGTGCTGCAGTCTAACTGCATAGAGTGATTTGTAGGATTAGGGGTGCTCAAAGTTTGGCTATCTGAGTGTTGAATACAGAAAATGAGAAATTGAAGAAGCTTACTGTAGTCTTTTTAGTAATGAATTGTTTACATCATTATTGATCCAGCAGTGACTATGCTGTGACTTAACCCAAGTTAGCTTATAAGCAGTACAAATACTGTTTAGTACGTGTTGCTTTACGTGTCTCCCAGCCTGATTGATTCACACTGAGGAACGCAATGGAAAATAGCAATTTATGATTTGTGTTGTGCAGATATGAGACTAGTTAGCAACACGACATTACTTCTTCCACATGCATTCACAGTCTAGTGAATGTTTGCTTAAATGGGAAAAACTTTGTAAGATCAAATGGATCTAGCAAAGGATGCATGGATGTGATCGTGCCTCTGGGAGCTGAACACTGAACTTTACCCTGTGCAGCAGGGCAGTAAGGATTCTGAAGCTTGAGGCTTTGTCTTATCCCTGACAAAGCATGCAAAAAATCAGACCAAGCCTCAGTGATGCAGATTCTTCAGTATATGGATTAAATGAAGTCACCTTACACAGAAAACTTTATTAGTTAGGTCAGAGTGAGCTGGCATCACTTCATTTAATAGCAGTCACCCCAGCTGCTCATTTCCACCCTTGCTTACTGCCTATTTTGTAATCCCATAGGTATTTGCATATGCATGAATTGTACTGAATGGTGCAATTGACCTGGATTTTAAATTAAAAAAAAAAGAAAAGTTTTGCCTCTGATTATCTTTTTGATCTTGTTCACCAAAAAGCTGTGCAAGTGCTTCTGCTGGCACAAATAGGAGGTGAGTGCAAGAAGATTGCTGAAGTGCTACTTACGGCTGCAGTGCTAATTTAAAGTGCTCGGGAAACTAATAGCTTAGTATGGCAGCCTTAATTTAAAAAAAATAAAGGTTTAAAATACAGTCTTCTCTTTTGATTTGTAGTCAGTAGAAATTGCAACAGTTGTAGGCTCTTCAGAAAGTCTGAGTCCGTGAGAAGAATTTTTTCCCCTTAGAAAAGAGCTGTCTCTTTCCTCAAGAATCAGCATTTTGCTCAGTTGTTTATGTCTGAAATCTTATGTTTTATAGATATTTATCTCCAAAGTAATTGACTAAATGTATCATTAATTGTTTTCAAGGAGAGAAGACGTGGCCGTGGAAGATATGGAGGTAGGAAGTGTGGTCGAGGTCACAAAGGAGAAAGACAAAGAGGAAATCGCCCGCGATTAGGCTTTGAGGGTGGTCAAACTCCATTTTACTTGGCCATACCAAAATATGGGTTTAATGATGGACATAGGTAAGTTTCTTCGCATTTACTCAGAGATTAATCATTGTCTGCGTTTCTTGGTCTTTCTCCTGGAGACAGAATGTAATATGCCAAAACAGGCCTAACTGAACATAAGACATTCCTCACAGACTGTTAGCTTCCTTACCGACAGAATCTCCCATGTCTTATGAGACTATTTTTTAAATGAATTATTTTATTTTCTGTTGTTTTACAACTCTGGTTATTTGCCATTTTCTTTGCATAATCCCTCATATGTAGCAGGTTACCCGTTGTCCTACAGCTGAGTGCATTTCTCCTCTCGGACTGCTCCTCCATGCTTGCCTGTTTCTCCCTTTGCCTGTCTGCACAGCAGATGACCCATTGAACTGGCTGGGAACAGTCCCGTTGACATTGATGGAGCGAGGGTGTTAAGCATGGGAGTGTGATCCAAAACCTTGCTTTGTTACTTCTTTTTGCTTTATTCACCTGAAGCTCTGATCTGCTGCTAGCCAAACAATTCTGCTTCTCTTCATCACTCTACTTTTTTAGCCCTGCAACACTTCAGTCTTTGTCCATTGGTACTCTATCTGCTCCACCTAGAATCTCAGTAAGCTCTTTAATATCATATGTCTTGGATGAAGCCGTTAAGTCATTTCTCACAATTATTCTCAGATATTCTGCTTTGTTTGACCCTTCTGTGCCCTTTTCACATTGTGCTTATTTGTGCCATGTCTTTCTTTCAGCTTTTTAGTATTTAAAATGATTCTTCTAACCAGTCACTGTTCTTAACTGGAAGTCTGTATGCCAGCGTTTTATTAATTTCCTTCATTATATTAACAATTACAAATAGTTTTTTGTTTGTTTGTTGTTTAAATCTGTTCTTGTTTCCTAAGGTGGCATGTATGTAACCTTGGTCACTAACCATTCTGTTGCTTTTAGGTGTGCTCATGAAAGCCTTGTATGGATACAGAAATTGTTATAGGCAATAGTAACCAAAACATGCCACACCTAGCAGACAGTTCAAGAATGAAAGGACTTAAGTGAATTTATTAGTGAATTGTTAACTTGGTTATATTATGTTTCATTTGCTGTTACAACTTCATCAAATAGCTGTGTAATTTTTATGTTGCCATTCTTTATGCATGCAGTATAGCCTACAGACCGGTCCTGATTATTAAAGGGTTTTTCTGTCAGTCTTACTAGTTTTGAAGTGTGATTCAAACTGTATTTCCAAGTACTGTCATTTCCTCCCGTTTGCTTAACTTATTATAAGAGTAAAGAGAAGCACTTCTGATAGCTGAAGACATTCTATTCAGTACTTGCGAGGTGTCAAGTACAGTGGTAACGGGCTGAAAAATCTTGTTGGATATAGGCAAGATGTGCAGGAGCATGTACAGGGTTTGGCTCGTAGTCTTTGACTAAATTTGTATGGAAAGGGTGGGTATATTTGGTTTTGACTGTAATTTTTTGTCAGATTTACTGAATGTATCAGCTGAGCTACCAACCTGGATTCACTTTGAAAATAGTAGCTGTTTAGAATCTTGTTGGCTTACCAAGAAATGCTGACACTTCAGTTTCTTCGTCTTTTTTTGCTTGCTTAAACCAATCAGAGAGGTATTCCTGAGTAAATCGAGTTCAGCAACAGTACAATGATTAATGTCATATTGTAGGTGGGAGGGTGTGAGCAAAACGTAAATGCACAATGGAGTCTTGGGCTGTATTTACATTAAATTAAACTTAAATTTTTGGCTTATGGGCAGGCCTGGTTTAAACATTTACTCACTGGTTTTAGGAGTAGGTAGAAAATGGAATACAGTGTGCTGTATCTCAGTTCCTATTAAAGCCTTAATTTTGTAAATTTCACATTGGTTTGTTTGTTGTTTTTTGGTTTGATTGTTTTGGTTTTTTTCCTCTCCCCAGCCTCAGACGTCAGTATCAACCGCTCAGTCTTCAGAGGCTGCAGTACCTCATTGATTTGGGGAGAGTTGACCCCACGCAACCAATTGACTTAACACAGCTCACTAATGCCAGAGGTGTAACGGTGCAGCCTCTCAAAAGGGATTATGGTGTCCAGCTAGTGGAGGAGGTATGCATACAAGATACTTGTTTCTTGAGGCGTTATAAAGCCTTGGGTTTTCAATTTTTCCATACCAGGCTGTTTTGGAAGCATGTTAGCTTTTCTAAATTTGCTGTGGGATTTTTGTGGTAATAAATCCACTAGAGGGCACTGTGTGTTAGTGGGAAAAAAAACCCCAAAACAAACCCCAAACAAAAAAAACCTCCCGATGATGTTTTAAGACCTGAGAGACTACAAAAATTATAGTTAAGGAACACATAACAAGAGGGCAAACAAGTATTCTACAACAGAAGACTAGAATGTACTGAAAGCAATGCATGAGTATTTTTGGACGGGCAAACTTTTTTCATTCAACGGAGGTGATTGAATGAGAGCAGTTTAGTTACCCACCTTGGTGCAGTGAACAGAGAAATCATAGTATTTTTTGGGATTTAATGTTTCTTACAACTTTGCAGAGAATAATACATGTATGTCCTAAAATGCTCATTTTAATGTTACTCTAATATGTGTTGTAATTTACAGGGTGCTGATATTTTTTCAGCAAAAGTAAATATTGAAGTGCAGAGGGCATCTGAATTAGCAATTGCAACCATAGAAAAAAATGGTGGTGTTGTAACAACATCATTCTACGATCCAAGGAGTTTGGGTAAGAATTTCTTTTCTGTGGTTTTTTTGAATGCACGAAGATTAAATCATCCAAATCAAAGTTTAAAACATAGTTCTTACCAGAAAATCATCCACTTCTATTCTAGAAACTTCCAAACGCCGTTTTATACAAATGTTGAACTGTGGTGCATCCTCAGTTTTGCTTTATTTTAAGTGTTCACCTGTTTAGCCCTACCAATCAGCCAGTTAAAGAAATCCAAGCAGCTTTGTAAATAGAGGAACTACTAAAAGATTGTTTCTTTGAATTTTTGTCTTCTTTCTCACGTGTTTAATAACCCTAAGAAAATTCAGGAAAAAAATAGATTTAAAAAACACTGTGGATGTTTATATTTTTAATTTAAAATACTTTTCCAGTTAAAGTGAGGAAATAACTAAGTTACAGAAGCTCAGCATCATTCCAGTTAAAATGGCTATTGTTTTCAGAACACTTTCACTGGAGAATGAGACTTTGCTTTGCTTGAGGCTGCATCCTGCCTAATATTCATTCATGCAGTTTTTATTGACAATAATGAAGCTTTCATGTGTGAATGAGGCTGAGAACAAGAGGAATAGACATTTTTAGTGTGCAAAATATGTAATCCTGGAGTGATACAATTTATTTTGTTCCAATCCAGAAGATAATTGAGATATTAAGGTTAAAAGGATCTGGAATGTAATTTGCCCAACTTAGTAAAACTTGAGGAGGAGAGGATAGTCCCACAAATGACTAAATAGGTGCACGTGCCAGTGATTCTTGATTTAAAATACTTGGAATGCATTGCTTCTAACCTGGAAGTTAGGCCTTTAAATAAATGCTAACATCTAGCTTAGTTGCTGTATCTTTCGAAAATAGGCATTCTAAACGTTTTGGAAGTAATAATTCATTCACACTGTCACTATAAATACCAGTTAAAACAGAATTGTTTGTTTGGTTAAGTGAAACTTGTAAAACACAATCTCATTCTGAACAAGAATATTTTTAAAATTTTTTTATTTTGCTTGATAATTTTAATAAGAATTTAATAATTTATTTAGCACAAAAAACTAAATAAGGTGTCATTTAATGTCTTTGATTATGCATTATAAAGGATGGTATCTAATTTTCTGTCATGTTTGCCCACAGAAATTTTATGTAAGCCAGTAGTATTTTTTCTGCGTGGCCAGCCTATTCCAAAGCGAATGCTTCCACCCGAAGATCTAGTCCGTTACTACACAGACGCCAGGAATCGTGGGTACCTGGCAGATCCATCCAAGGTTGCAGAAGCCAGGCTTGAACTTGCCAAGAAATACGGTTATGTCTTACCAGACATAACTAAGGATGAACTCTTCAAAATGCTAAGCACACGCAAGGATCCTAGACAGATATTTTTTGGTCTTGCTCCAGGATGGATCGTAAACATGGCAGACAAGAAAATTCTAAAGCCAACTGATGAGAGGCTGTTAAAATACTATAGTTCATGAATTCGGAACTGGAGACAACTGCAGGTGCACAGGAAACATCTGGGTATGAAATAATGGATACAAAGTGGTGTTTGGTTTTTTTTTTAAGACTCCTGTTATAGTAGACAAAACATAAATTTTTGTTTATGTAATCTTCTGGTGTAGCTCTCAACTTTTTTTTTTTATTGTCATAATACCAGGTATGAAAAGTTTTAATATTTGGAAACAGTGTAGAATCTGACATAAAGTGTGTTTTCAGGCACTTTCTCTTGTGATGATTTGACAGTTATTTTTTCAGGCAAAATGTTTTGATGTTGCATTTATTTCAGAGGATGATTCCAAAGAGTGACTTGACCTAATAATTAGTTTACATTCCCCACCCCCTCCCCCCAGTTTTAATTTGGAAACAGTTGTACAAAACTAATACTAGTTTTACAATCATATTACATAACATTGTATTTTATGTTTTAGAAAATGGGATCTTGAATACCTCTAAGTGGTGGATCTATTTTTGCATGGGGGGAAATTAAAACCAACCAGAAATAACAAAGTAGAGAAGAATTCATTAACCTCTTCAATTCCATAGCAATGTTTTGGATTTTTTGCCATTGTCATCAGTAACCCTAGAGCTTGAGAGGTCTTGATCTTTGTCTTACTCCTTCAGAGGGAATTCAGAAAGACAGGATATGCAATTTAAAAGAACTTGCTATCTAAATTTAAAAAAAAATAAAACTGCTATCTCAAATCAATGGCTTTTATTATTCAGACAGAATTTAACACTTGTCCAGACACAAATCTAATGTCATTAATAAAAATGCATAGCAGAATCCAGAGTGAATGAACATTAGACAGTGACAGTAGATCTTGAGGGATGGGGATGTGATGGACAAAGTACACAATTAGGATTCAGTTTTCAGCTTGATCGCAGGTTGCATATGTGACAGCGGGCAAATGAATTCAGGTGTTGTGAAAAGTTATGAACAAATTATTTTTATGGGAAATGGTATTTTAATCACATTGACTTGATACAATCTTGAAAAATATTTTCCATCAAATGTTTCTTTCATCAGTCTCTCCAAAATACTGTATTATTACTGTGCAGGAGTGTTCTAGGTTTCATACGGAAGTTCAGGATTAGGCATTTGGGATGATGAACCAAGCAGTAAATTGAAAGATGAGAGAGGAGACTTAAGTTAATCTATCAGAACTTGATCTGACTCCTCAGAAGTTAATTGAGATGCTTTATAATTACATGAACTTTCATTGAAGTTGTTTTTGGCTTTAAGATAGGGGTAATTTGGTTATTTGGGTGCAGGAAATAGTCCGGAAGACCAGAACACAAGAATAAGGCTTGCTTTCCCATTTTCACGGGCTTTTGGAAAGGCTACTTATAGTTTCCTGTAGCTGCCAAACCATCCTGTGTCCTAGGGGAAGCCCTCTGAATGCCAGAATCTCCTGCTTCTGTTGTATAACACCTGTATTTCACTTTTGTGCCTTGAGGAGGCGGGAAAAAACTTTAAAAAAATCTTCTTTTTCTTTCAGAGAAAAACAAGAAGTGGATGAATTGTTTTGTTGATGTTTGTCAACCAGGCCGGATTTTTGCTTCACTCAACAAACTGCCTTGTCGATTAATATGAACATCTGTAATCATGAAATGAAATAAAACAAGTCTTCTATTCTCATGCTGATTAAATAATCTGAAATCCAGAGATTAACAATGGAAAGTCACTCATTTTTGACAACTTACTCTCCAGCTTCTATTGTCCGTTGTTAATATGCGTTAGATGCTATCAGTAATGGTCATTCTCCTGACTTGTGGTTTAAGTATAGGTGAAACATAGCAAAACAACACAAATATAAAATTGGATTGTGAATAGCAGGAATTTGCGCTTAGTGGCATTAACATTCATGTTTTATAAGGTGCACAACAGTTTTTTGGCACGTTTAAGAATAATACTGTGTGCCAACAAAAGTATAGCTAGTGTTAACTTGAATGTGAAGTAAATAACTTTCTCACTTTAGATGTATCCTGTTCTGCATCCTGATGATTGTTGGTTTGGAAACTTAAATGACAACCAATAGTTGGGTTTTTTTAAAACTTTTTTTTTTTCTTTTTGTTATTACAATACTACTGCCTCCATTTGGGAAGGAGTTGGAGGGGGGGGAAGAGTATTTATTGCCTTCCCTTATTTGTGCCATAATGTTTCTGTTTTTATGAATCGATTCACAATTGTATTTTGTGGAGGTGGTGGTACTCAACAGGAAAGCTACTTAACTGGAAGCGAAGAAGGAAGTTAGTCATATTAGTGAAGACCAGAAGACAAAAGTGTTTATGTATCATTGTGTATTTTTGGGAGGAGAAGAGGGGGGAAGGCAACTTTGTTTCCACTCCTGCTCTTTGTATTAAAATGAACAAACTGCTCTCAGCAATTTTTTTTTTCTGAATCAACTTATTTGATATACACACGCGTGCATGCACAAGTTTCTGTAGGTTTCTAAATGATTTTCAGGTGAAAGGGTAACTTGGATAAAATGATAACAGTGAAAGAAAGAATGAAAACAGGAAACAGATGTCTGGTGACGTCGAGGGATTGGATAGCACTTATTCAGTGAACAACGTCTTAGTCACAAGGCAGCTGTATCCTGGCTCTGATACTATAACGCTACAAATACCTTGGAGCCAAAACAGCCACGTTCCACAGAATCCGGTCATTCTACTTTATAAAGGTGATCTTTTATCATCTTATAATTGGAGAGGGCAAAAAGGGCCGTATGTTACTTTATTTAAAATATCCAATGCTTGTGGGGTTTCTTTTTCTTCCTCTTCTGTTTACAGTAGCTAGTATTTTATAACGGTTGTTCTGATTTTTATTTACTAGTGAAAAAAGTGACAAGGCTATAGAGGATTTCCTGTTCATTTTATCTCGTCAGGAACACAAGTCTCCTGGCAACTGAATACAGAATTATCAAAAGCACAAGTAAGTTATTGACAAGGTTTCTAATAAATCCTTAATAAACAGTCTCCCAATGGACTGTTGTTTATATGAGGATCAGGCTCACTGATGCAAGACTATAAGCCAGCACTGGCATCTAGGGCCATTCTCTTTACTTAGGAATATGTACCATGTTTTCATGTTTATAAGATAAATGATTGCCTTGGATATCCTGTTTTGATAGGGTTTTTCATATGCAACAATGTGTTACACAGCAAGAAGAATCCAATCTGCTGTAACCGGAAAAGCACTATTAAGTAGCTGAGGAAAAGAAATGTTATTTGTGCCATAAAATACTGAAAGCCATGTCAGTTTTTATCAGCATCATACTTTTCAGAGAATCACAGGAGTGATTGGTTCCTTTGAATGTTTCCTTGATAAAACTGATTGCATATTTGAGAGTGAAATCAAAATAAAGGTCTCTGAATGCGTACCTTGTTATATCATACCTTGATAATAAGAAATCGCCATTTCTTACGAGATTGACTGGCTGCTCTTGATAGTCTGTACTACCCTTGCAGGTGGCTGACTGCAGGCTCAAAATGAAGCAAGTTAAAATAGATGCATTTTCCCTTTTACTTACACATGCAACAAAGACACACTAACTTTTAATTCATTATACTTCATAATATAATATTTGTGTTTAACAACCAAAAGTTGGCTGTATCATTCACTGATTTCCAAAAAGCAATAAATGAATAAATCAGTGGCCCTGATCTGAATCGTCGCTGGCAGTGTGCCAACATTGTTTTGACATACGAGCATAATTGATGTTAGTGCTCCAGGAAGTCATTTAAAAGTGATCAGTTATGAAGATAGCTTCCCATTGCTATTTTATTATTTTCTATTTTATAGCTAAAATTTAAAATGCTAATGCAAAGCTATATTTGCACTGTTGAACACTCACTAGTTCTGTAAAAATTTGTCTCTAATTTGAAATTGTTGCACGAGTTTTATATTTTAAATATTCAAGTGTTATATTTGCATATATCTAAAATAAGAAAGATGCTGCATCTGTCCAGAATGGCCAGTTTAATATTCCACATGCAGATTTATTTCTTCAAACTTCTTGGTGGGTGATCAGATGGCAATAGTTTTACATAACTCACAGTCTGTACTTCAGTTTCCTGTGTTATGGTTTAGTCTATGAAAAGATGTAGTTATAAGTCCTGGTGTGACAGAATTCTTACCCATTAGAAAAATTATGAACTTCTTAAGCTCCTTGATCTCCTAGCCCAGGTGGCCCATCTTGGTCTTTTGTAGCAGAAATATACGGCATTGTCTAAAGAGTTACTGGTTTCTCAGTGGAAGCAAACTATCTTCAGATCTATTCTGTCATCTTTGGTTAATATGCCCTCTGTTGCATCTGCATCTTCCCAAGGTCTCTTCTCATTTCTCCAGTTGTAGTGGTGGGAACTACAGGGCTCGGTCATTCTCACAGTGTCATCCTGTCTGGCCCACTCTGGGTTTGAAAATCTGGTTGTTTTATGTGCCTCTGGAGCAGGAAAAGTGTTGATCATTCCTGCATCTGTTTATACGAGGGGGTTTTTCGTGGCTTGAGTTTCCTGGACTGGTGGTGCTTTTGTTGTTAAAAATGTCAGCAGCAATGTTGTTTACTTGTTAACCTTGTAGATTCCAAGACACGCACCAACCGAGTTGATTCAGAGTATATTCAGAGTTAAGGAACACTCGTAGAAGGGTGTCTGCGCACTTAACTCAGAATTACACATGCTAGATACAAGTCTTAATGGATAGGTAATTTTGCGTTTGATGCATCGATGCCCAAATTGGTCTCTCCTTGCACCTTTGGGAACCCAGCCTCCCTACGGTTCATTCTAGTTTCGTGATAAGATTGTATTGTTGGCTCCCTAACCTATAAATAAGGGCAAGTTGGCCTGAAAGTCTGCCTTGATGTTTATATTTTTATTGTTATTCCGTGGGCAGGTAATGGCAGCTAGAGGTTTATGTACATAGAGAAGTCTATGAAAAATAAGTTGATGTGTAAATTTACAATAAACTAGTTCTCTATGGATTTTTTTTGTGATGCTAGTGTAGTTTGCCTTGCTGCCAGTGTGGAGTACCTTAAATTAAAAAAAAATAATTCACTTTTAATAGGGGGATGCTTTCTTTACTTTGTTGAATGTAGCTGTGGTTCAGAGTTTCAAAAGTTGGAATCCAAGTTCCCTGTAAACTTAGTATAATGAGATTGTCTTAATTTCAAAATTAATGCAAGTCTAAGTTTACATTGTTCACATGTAGGCAGTTTTTTAAGCTCATTTCATAGTCAGTAAAAATCTGATTGGTACAGACAGTGGAGCCTGGAGAATCAGTGTGTTTAGCCTAAAGTAGACGTATGAGCAACTAAATTGTGCTCTAGGCTCCACTGACTGTGACTAGTTTTAACAGAGTGCACATGTGTACACCTAAAACGTAAGTATCTGGAACTGAATCCCACTCTGTGTTTTCGGTGACCCAAGATGCTTGAAGTTAATGGTGAGGAGACCTCCGTGTGGATCACCTAGCTCAGCACTGGCAACTTGGGAAGTCTGATGTACTAGGTTGTGTTTGTCAATAAGCGTTTGAAAATACACATGCTAATTTAATAAAAAACAAGTCAAGGGCATCTTGGTGCCACAAGTGGTGAAATGCTGGCAATTAGATGATCTGTGTTACTTTACAACTATTGGAGAGCACAGCGTTTCCAGGGTACAGAAATTGGTGGCAACCTCACCTGGATGCCTCTGACTCTTTCAAGGTGGATGACTCTCAGTTCGCAGCTCTGCACTTGTATTGCCATTAAAAATCTGTCTACCTGCCTTCTTTGGCCCTCATGTAACATGTTGCTAATGTTTGTGCTAACTCTGTGCATTTCCTCTGTAAGAAAAGTATGGAAACTGAAGTTGCCTGAGCTTGCAATTGAGAAAAAATGGGAAAGAAAGATAGCGTCTCTCCAAGGTGTCCATTTCAGCAAGTGGTGCTTGTAATAGTCAGAGAAGGTGACTGAGATACTTAAACACAGATGTCTCACTGCTCTCTGAGAACACGCAGCCCAGCACATGTCTTAGCATCCCCCCTACAACTGCTGTGATGAATTATGGTGTGTGTATAAAAGATTTGTGACTTACCCTTCTACAGATTTTGATTTGCTATTTCTCCTGTTTCTAGTGATTTCTGAGTCCCTGAAACCTCATAGACCATGTTTGGTTTTTAGTGCATAGGCAATCATTTATCCCTTCTTTTTTGGGGTGTGGGGGTTTTGGTTTTTTTTTTTGGTTGGTTGGTTTTTGTTTTGTTTCAGCAAGGCAATAGCACTAATCACCACAACAGGCAGTCTGAGTAAGGGCTGTGGAGTAGGCTTGAGACTGTTCCAGTCAAAATACTATTCTACTTGTTTTATGTTGGGTTTGGCTGGTTTGGCATTGCTGCTGCCCTGACATTTAGGACTTATGAAAAGTCTGGGCTAATTGTGACTTTGTTGTTGGGTTTTGTTATTATTGCTGTTATTGGAAAGCTCCAGCCCTTCCAGGTTCATCATTAAAGACAGGTGTTTACTGTGGAACGATCATGAAAGGAGTTACCATAGGGAGGATGTGAATGTGTTGCAAAACTCTACCTGGGTCAGTATTTCTGCACTCATTGGTATGTATCTGAGGGAATCGAAGCACTGCGATGCGATCATTTTGTCTTCAGTTATTGTGGAAAAGCTTATCTGCCCACTAAGAGAACCTAAGAAGAAAATGGAGGGTAAAAGCTGTCAAGTCAGTTTTGCTGCATCGTGTGAGGAGTGCCTGTTTTCCCAGTTGGAACTGTTGCCCTCAGCTGAGCTGGATGACTTTGCTTGCAGCATATTAGGAAACCGTAATGGCAGCAGACCACTGTGGGCAATGAGGTGCAGCTATGGTACTGTAGTTGGCTTTAGTAAAAGAAAAGATAATCTGTGCACACTTGGGAACATGAGAATCAAGGTATGAAAGTCTCCATCTGAAGAGATTCCAAAATCAGCAACGTATGAGTATTCTGCAAAGACCACTGAAACTCTACTGCATGTTTAATTACTCCTTGTTTTTGCTGACTATACTGTTATGTAAGTATTCAAGAAATCATTTAAAGAATACATTTTAGGTTTTCTTTGTTGTCCTTAGAGTTTTCAACCTTGCAGGGATCTTGTTTCCAAGCATTGTTCCTGTATCCAGCAAAGCTAGAAGCAAACTTAAGAAGTGGGAGCCAGCATTTTCATGTGATGGCATTATTCCAGGAACTGGTGCTTTAGGATAAACAGTAAATGTGAGGCTTGCAAAACAGCTACTGATTCATTGCTTATACCCTGCTGATTTCTTCATTGTTTGAGAGGAGAACTCTTCTGCTGCCTCTGCAGTTGACCTCCAGTCACGTCTCCTCAGCATGAAAGAAACATGCCGTGGTTTCCAGCATCCAAACCTGAGGGTAACAAATCTTACCTTACCAGGGACATAAGCATTCCACACAAACGACATCCTCCTCTGCTCCTTTCCCCAAATTACAAGACTGCTATGATCACTTGTAGTGCTGGGAGTTGCATCTGCTCACTGGGACAGGGAGAAGGTCCCGTCTCCTGGTCACAGGCAAGGCTGACACCTAGTGACCAGACGCATTTATTCCTATGGGAATTCACTGAAGTCTGCTTCAGTGCCTATTCACTCTTCTAAGTCTGGAAGGTTTAACCTTCAAAATGAATAGTTCATTTATTTAATCATCACTCATGTCTGGCTTTTGTTTTCAGCGTTTCTAGTGTACTCCTCCAAAGATGAAGTTAAGGTAGCTTGAAAGCTTGTTCAAGCTTAATGTTGGAGCCATGAAGGTTTTGCAGGTAGTCTCCTGGGAGGTGTGCATTGCAGCTGCTCTGAGCAAACTGTGAGATGGCTGATAGCAATTAGTGGTGAGTTCAGAATATGGTCCTTTTGTGGTTCTCCCTTAACAAAATAACGGCTGACTCTGCTGCTTGGATTCTCTTTGCTCATCAGGTTTTAAAGAATCCAGAATCAAACACAATGGGATATTCTCCAAATTGCAAAATTTTCTACTTATAAAAAATCTGCTTATATCTGCTGCCCAGGGGTAGCATCTTACAATGATGGTGTTGCCTGGAAAGTGCTACCTGCTCCACCATCATTGCAGATCCTGCTGGAAATACTTTTAAGTTCTGTGCCTTAGAGAACTCTGTATTACAGGAAGAGCAAAGCCTAGCTAAGACTCATTCAGAATGCTTCTGATTTTCCTTTGGTTTTCTAGATTCACATTTCAAGAGTGTAACATACTGTTGAGAATCCTGTGTTACCTTTACTAAAAGGAGTAGCCATATGAATTTGGGGAAGCAGCCTCCCCAGTGTGAACCAAAGCAGTCTTCTCTTTGTAAGAATAGTCATTGACTCCAAAAGTAGACTTTGGAGGTGGCTCCTGACATTAATGGATTCCACATGAAACCCTATACTGAAGCCCTAAAGAAGCCTTCTTGGAGCAGTCCTTGGGACTGGAGGAATTTTATGTCTTTTAAATGTCTTGTCATTCAAATGTTCCTTGCAATATTGGAAATAAACGTTTTGGTTGATTCAGCATGAGACTCTGCTGTGTTGGGCTACACAAAGAGTCAAAGCTCAATGTTTTTCTGTGGCTGAAAGGAAACTTCGATTCTTCCTGAATGAAATAACTAGGAACTTGCACAAGCCCTGTGTTGTTGAACGGAAAAGGCAGGCTTTTTTTCCTTCAGATAATCTTTTATATCTGACTCAGAACTTTACATGTTGCTCAGGTTCTGTATCTGTGGCGTGTTTCTAATTAGCCCAAGGAAAAATAAAGGTTCTGTATTTTAAAATCCACTGCTAATCGTCTCTGATAGAATGTGCCTCTGGAGAGAGGGCTAACAAATTCCCGAGGCAGAAATCTCTATCAAAGGCAGCAGATTCCAGTCTCCGAGCAATACGAACCTCCAAATAGCCATCGTCTTTCTGTAAGTCTGGGATTTGGGTGCTCTGACATTGTGTTCATGAAACTCAGGGGGTTTTTTATGCAGAGTAGTCCACATCATCATGGCCTAACTTTTTCCATCATCACAGCTTTCACAGTTCTGTTCCAGTGCTGCAAGGGCACCGCCAGCCTGACTGACCATCCTTGCCAGACCCACTGGCCAGTGTCCTGTTTCCCTTCCCAGGGAGGTGCCCGGGGCTGGGGCTGCCCTGGCGCCCCCGGCTGCCCTGCTCCTGGCTGGGGAGGTTGGGAGAGGATGGGACAGGCTGCCAACCTCTGCCCTACTGTCCCCTCATGGTACCGTGACACTAGGAATGAGAATAGGAAAACTGTCCAAACACACACAATATGATGCAGTTCTTTTTGCCTGTCTGAAAAAGTGGAACTTGGTGTCTCAAAACTGTCGCCCAGTAACATTTGCCTGAAGGGAAAGCTGTGTTTTCTCAGTCGTGTCTGCAGCCATCCTTGGTGTATCTCCTGAAGGAGCTCACAAACAAGGTTAAAGGGTAATTAATTTGCATAGTCAATATGAATAATCATTTTAAAAATTCGCAGAAATGGACTTCTAAACTTAAAGATAATTGTATTCACTCTGAAAAGCTAATGATCAGTTCTGAACAAGAGTCACAGAATAGGTAAATGTGACTTTGACAGGGTATAAGTAATAGAGACATCAAATTCTTCATTTTGAAAGCTAAATATTGTGGACCCTGAAGGCCGTGGATGTAATATTTGAGTTTATAAGGAATGCAGTATATAATGATTCCCCTTTCTTTTTTGTTTTTGAGGTAATGGGAGTTTTGTTAATCGGTCGGACTAAGCCAATTGTTTTCATTATTTCAGACCACAAGTGTGGGATTCCTGCCTTTGTTCAAAGCGGCGTCGGGGCGAAATAAGGCTCTCCAGTATTAAAGTAACTTCTTGCGCCTAGAGAGAATAAAGCAGGGCATCTTACTACAGCTCTGCCTCTGTGGACAGGTAGACATCGCTTCTGGAAAATCTGCTCAGAGCCTCAGGCAACCTGTGTAGTCATTGTCAGACCTGTGCTGCTCTACTTAAACCCGTAGCAGTAGCACCCAAGTAGCAGGTGCCCTAGGGCAGAGCTAGGTCCGTACGTCTGCTCCAAAATAACATGTGGTATGGAGCTCTGGCCGTGCAGACAGGATCATGTGCAGGCATAGCCAGGGGAAATCCCTCAGAGCAAGCTCCTGTGCTCAAAACTCCCCCTGAAACCTCCCTCCCTTGCGTGTTGGCTATACTCCTCCAGCAGTGTCCCGGCTGGGAGATGATGGCACACGGAGAGCCCCGTGACCCAGGCAGGTGCTGCAGCATCCTCTCCAGTGCTGTGACCTGGATGGGGAGCAACTTTTGCGCCACCCCCTGCCTGGATTGCCGAGCTGCTCTCTGGTCTAGCAAGGGGTTTGGGACGAGTTTTTTCTCCTCTGACACAGCTCACCTGCAAGGCCCCTGCTATCAGCTGCCACCTGGTAACAGGGGAAGAACTATATTTTCTTTCTTTGAATAACAGTGAGCCCAGCCAGGACAGTCACAGGCCTAATTGTGCCTGCTCATACGACCAGCTACCATCATACCAAAGAAGAGACTGATCTTTCAGACTCATGTGCCTTCGTCAGAACTTTGCGTGCCCTATTGTAGGAACCAACAAGTAAGGCGTACAGCTCTACGGCTTTCCATTTTATTGTATCCAAAATTGCAAGAGCTTTGGTGATACTTTTCACTATCCAAGGAGTCAGGACAGTTCTATATATACTTCCTTTTTTATATTACAAGCTTTTCTACCAATTCACTTGTATTTTACCTGCGTTTTATTCATAATGTAACTGGATTCATTGTACACTTGCAAATATGAAGTACAAAGGCATTTCCTAATTTCAGCCACAGCCAAAGTTAAGTTGAAGTTAAAGCTAAATGTACATATTTGATTTTGGTTCTTCTCACGACTCGGGATGTCCCACCACTGCACATTCACTTGAATTTTACACAACTGAATTCTAAAAACACCAATTGATGAAACTTTAAGATTTTACACTGATAGAGGTTGGTTGGTGGTTGAGGTTTTGGTTTTGATAGGAAACCACAAGGAAATGCATGATTCTACATTGAAACACTGTAGGGGAGAGACTAATACTCTTTATCAGAAGTCAACTGTTTGTGATCATTTCTGCTTATAGTGTTATTGACTCCTTTTTGAAACAGGGATATTTGAAAATGCCTAATTCCATTTTCCTGTAAAAGCTTATCAGCTGGTCTAAATAAAGAGAGCATGAAGGCTCATGCATAAGCTATACAGTACAGTGCCATTTAAATGCTGATGTATCTTTTGTACTCACTGAGGAATGATCAAATGTCTGAGCAATTTGTTCAAATGATTAACATGAATAGAAAATGCTTACTAAAAGAAAGAGAGGTCAAACAGAGAATATAAAGGTGTCATACAAATGAAAAAGTTATTGTAACATGGAAGAAACTTTAAAGGCTATTTTGTTTTCCTGGGATTCAAATGTTTTCTCTCTCTTCTTTGCCCACTTCAACCTCTTCTGTGCCATCCTTCCTAGGATGCCAAAGCCTCCAGCTACATGAAAGACATGTCTGTGGTCCCACAGGACACAGGTCATACTGACTTATGATGCAGTTCTGTTCTGATTAACCCTTCTGTGCTAATTTGTTTGGATCAATTAGGTTATATATCTGGTTTTTTTCACATCCAATCCCATTTGTTTGCATTCAGTGAAAAGAAATCTGCACCAAGGTCCCTTATTTACTGTGAAAATATCATAGTTTGTTACCTCTTTACTGATGATCAAAGTCCAGTCAGCAAGCTACTACCTGCTGCCTTTTTTTGGTTTGTTTTTTTTTTTTTTGGTAAAAGCATAATGCACATAAACCATGGATTTTGTCAAACTACAGCCTGGAGGCCAAAAATATGCCGTCCTTGTATATAATCCTTACAGAGTTTTCGAGTAAAACTTTGACCTGGCTGTATTTCTGGCAGACTGGTAGTAGTGGTCCCTTGGTCACAAGGTTTGGGAGGCACAGATAGAGCAACATCCAGCGATGCTGGTGTAGCCACTTCTGCAATAGGTAGCAGAGCTCTCAGCTGCAGCTCCACCCTGAAAGGAAAGGGAATACGCTTTGGTAGGTAACACTGATGCCAGCTGGCATTCCAAGAGTATGATGGCTTCTTACCATAACTTTGTACAGTCAGAAGCTGACTCCCTCGATTGGATTCAGGGAAAGCTACAGTCAAGCTTTCCTGTGTTTTAGCCTGATTTCCTAAGGAAAGAAGTGGCGTGTAAGAGCATGTGCTTATGCATCCAGCTGGCTCCCTTGCTATTTCTTTTGAAACTTTTTGAACTTTCAGCTCTTCTTGATGGAGAAGTAGAAATGTCAAAGGGAGAAAGGTCCCACAAGCCCCATGAAGACAAGCAGCTGGACTGGAAGAACAGGGTCTCCCCTTTTCCCACTGCCCCCACTGTCCCTGTCCCCACTGACAGACAGGCTTAAATGTGAATTCTTCTTATTAGCTACCAGCAAATGTTGCTCCCAGTCTTCAGCTAGAGAAGCCAGGCTTCAGTAGGAGTGCTGCTCATGAAGTTTGAAAGCTGCAGACAAAGGTACTGACTGGAGAGGGAAACGATGAAATTGGATCCACAAAATATCCTGTCAAAAGTAAAATACATTTTTTCCCCAAATATTTTTCAGTCACAGCAGTTTTAATTTTGCTTGTAACAGTAGTAAGAACAACGCTTTCAATTGTGGTGTTATTTATACAAAGTTGACAGCCCTTTAAGCTTAGAAAAAACTTTAATTAGAACCTTCTGCTTTCACATCAACAGGTTTAAAACTTTTAAAATTATTCAAAGTGTATTAATACAAATTATTTCAGTAAGCTGAATTTTTACACACTGCTTTGGTCCAGTTGTCTCCATTTATACTGCATTTTTTTTTCACTTGCCACTCCCAAACAAGAAAGGCAGATTTTGTTGGTCAGTGTCAGAAACAAACAGCTGTAGAGCATGAACAATACACAGAATAAGAAAGATTGGGAGCTACTGTTAGCCTAGGAGAAGAGTTTTACTAACAAAATAATGTCCTAATTTTCTGTGAGAAGAACATTCACCCTTATGCCATGCGCAACTCGGTGGTGTCTTGTCAGTCACTCAGACAAACATAAAGAATAACATTTTGTGTAAACTTACTTTGCAGATGCAAATTTTCAGCCTGCCTAAAAAAATTATTTTCTTTCTTTGCTGCTAGTTTTGCTTGGGAGAGGAACCACCTCCTTTTCTGCCCTGGTTGGAGCTGGGAGAAAGCACCTGCCTGTGTGACTTGGTGGGAAACAAGAAGGTGACTCGGTGGGAAACAAGGAGGTAACTCAGCTATGCATGGGGCCGGCAGAGCCACTGTGTGTTTTGCTCCTCAAGAAAGGCTGGCAGGTACTTCCCGACATCTCCCCAGGGGATTTAGCCACCAAAATATGCTTGTTGCTAAAACACCAGCACCAGCAAGGTGGGGCAGCCGGCAGCCCCACCAGGGCTGGGGGCTGAGCTGGCCGTGTCCCGCGGCTGCAAAGGCCAGGGGTAAGGAGGGGGTCCCCAGCTTGCAGCTGTGTTTTTCAGCTGGGTGGGTTTTGTGCCATCGGTGGTTAAAGTGGTCGATTGTGTGTTTATTTCTGACACCATTCAACAAAACCTGCCTCTTTCCTTTAGGTGTAGTAGGTGAAAAAAAAAACGTAAGTGGAGATGGGTGCAAAGCTGGAACAACGCAACGTGCAAAAGTTCAACTTCCAGGACTTAATTAGTGTTTAATCCACTCGGAATAATTTTGCCATTCGCAGTGGTGATCTGCAGAGTTTTGTGAGTACAGCGGCATCCGTTGCTATTAACAGGAAGATGCATACGGAGGTATCCAGCGACAGCTCAACCCATCACCTCCACCACCTTACAAGAAATTAGAATTAAGGCTGAAGTGTGGGGCGTAGGAGGTGTTGGGTTTTTTTTTCCCAAAGTTAACGTACAAAAACTTGGAAGAAGGACAGCAGTGTAGTGGCCGCTGGGGGGAGATCTTACCCCGGCCACCCCAGCCCGGGGGCGCGCCGCTGACAGCGCTGGTTGGCTCCATTTCTGGGTCAGGTATGGAGAATAAAAGTCTCTAATTTGGGAGGAGAAGTCTTGGAGGTGTTCTGAAGCAGGAACACGTCAAAATGTGCTTTGTGTCAAAACAGAGAGCACTGTTTAAAACGATGGGAAATGTCCCCCAGACGTTTTTTTTTGTAATTAATTGGTCATGAAAGCTTTTAACGCTTTCAGTCAGGCGTGGAGATTAATGAGGCAACAACTTTGGGGGGAAGGAAAGGAGAGTTTTGAAAGATAATGTCTGGTAAATGGGAAAGCCGCTACCCTATTACCTTTACACTTCCTGGAGTTAAAACCTGCAATCTTTGAGGATATCTGTAAGTCAGAAATTGTAAGATGAATACTCTTGTTACACTGAAATAATGAAGTGGTGGTGAACCCTTTAAGACTGTCAGGAAAAGAAGTACTAACAATACAGTAAGCAAAGGTCTCTTGTAAAGACACTTTTTCTTTCTCTTAATAGATTTAAACTGTGATGAAATGTACTCATTAAGTATGATACACTTGGACCAGTTTTCAAGGGGTTTAGAATTACATTATGCTACATCACTCTACGAGCCACCCTCCTGAGCTGCTTACAAAATTACTGTTTAGTGGGGGTAAACTTATTCCACTAGCGCTCTGCTTTTAAATTAAAGAACTGAAGGTATGCTGAGATTCAGTTTTCCAGGTGGGAAAACAGCACCAAGCAGTCAAATACTGGAATGAGTAGCCTTGGGAAATCAGATACAATACAAATACACAGCATTTTCATGTTCATTTCTATAACCAAAGTGTTATGGAAAACCAATTTTCTGATGTGCAGTCCATGTTCATAACATGGCAAGAGACACTCTGCATGCCTTACTGAAAGGGAAAAGGCATCTATTCTCCTTTTTACCCTAAAATCAAGCAATGTACCCTTCTGTGGATCCAAGCACAAAGTAGCCAATGGCAAGATCCTCTGTATCACAAAAAATTAGAGCGCTATATTTCTGAATTATAGCTGTGTCACCTCCTGGTTGTCAATAGGCAATGTTAAGCTAAGATATAGAGCAAACTCTCTTGCTTTTACCACTAGTGAGTCATCTAATTCTTCTTCACCTCATATTCAGGAAAGATGTGAATGTATAGTGAAATAGGATCTTCAGATTTCCTCAAGCCTGGGAAATATTTAGCATAGTATTGCGACATAAGTGTATTGGAGGAGGACTGTCTTGGTTTTAGATCTGCTGAGAACAAGATTTTGGGTTTTGGCAACCTAGTGGCTCCATAAACTCTGCCACTTTCCTGGAGTCCACTACAGTCAGACACCTTGTGAGATGGGAAATACACTGCTGACTGTGAGAGGTTTCCCATTTTCTTCCAGAAAGCACAGCAAGGGCTTCAAAACTGGTTGTCATCAACGCCTCTGGTTACAGCCCTGAGAAAACAGGACAAATGTGAAGGAGAAAAACAACCTATGTTAGACCCGACAATCATCGATGTCCTCCCCTCGTGGCTTAACACAATGTAACATCTCCTGTGGCATGTTAGACACCTCTCACAAAAGAGATCTTCCACCCACAACAAAACCAGATTGACTTTACTAACTTCAAAAATGTTCAAAAGCAAGAGGCCTTTTGTTTGTTTTCAGGCTTTCTCCATACGTGCACCAAGTGTAGTAGATGCAGATCAAATGGATCATATAGTTTAGTCTGCTCCTTTTTTAGGGAAAGAGTAATTTGCCAAAGGCCATGGATTTTCTCCCATGGTGTACCCATGGAGCGATGAGCCCAGCTCCAACCCAAGACCTCTTTCTTACACATTCACTGAATGAAAGCTTTTTCCCTAAATTTATCTTGAATTTTCAGTGGAAGTGGAAGCTTCAAGAGACAAGAAGCCATCTTGGAGCATTCTGGAATAAAGTGAACGATATTGCTCAAGCAGCCCCTTTGACCCCTGTGCCTCTTAATTGTGAGACTCAAGCACACAACTAAGGTTGGATGATTTTATTTCTCATGGGTGATAGCTCTAATTTACCCAACACAGGCATGAGCAATATCAGCTAGAAACTGATGTCCTTCAACACATGCAGAAGATCAGATTGTGCCCAGCTTAAATCTGGCCTTGCGTGCTGAAGTCAAAGAGCCAGGAGAGTGTCCACCTTGCGAAGCCTTTTCCATTCTTGTTTATCTTAAGTGTCTGTGGAAGAGAAGAAGAGAAATGTCTCCCAGCATGTAGAAATGTATAAACCCTCTCTCCACCATGGTAGAACGGGATAGTCATAGGAAATACAATGTACTCTGCCTTTATGTGATGAATGATGTGTGAGATTTTTGCAGTAGAGTTCAATAAGTGCCATTTAATATTTTGGAAGGTAGGAATGATTCTTGCAGTTTCTGCCATTGTCTCTTTAAAAAGATCAATCAGGATACAATGCTGAGCAGACTAATAAAGGACTTCTCAAGCTCTCCCACTACCTGATGAATTTTATAGTTTTGAGGTAAAACTATGGATCAGCATGTCGAAGAGGAGTTCCCAGATATCAGCAAACCTGAACCATGAACTAAGCTGAGGTGTTACTGTTCAATTGCTCTCTTCAAGTGTGGACAAGAAAATAAAACCCTGTTTATTTCAGAGCTGTCCTCAGTGTTTCCACAGGTTTTGTGATACTGCACAATGGATGGAGACTCAGAACAAAAGCATATGGGCAGATTCAGCTACTTCTGAATTTAAACCTTCCTCTATACGAAGTCTCTTGTAATATAAAGAAAATCCCTGCTGAGGCAATCTTCTACTTATTTATTTCGGGATCACATGAACTGGCAGAGAATGTCCTAAGCTTTGTTCCTAGCTCCCAGTTTGACAAGCTGTCCAGAGTCAGAATAACCCTGGCCTCATACTTCTTCCTAGAGTCTCCTGCTGAGTGTAAAATATGGCTGTCTTGCAGTTTAAATAAGGCTTTTAATGTGCCATGGGATGTCACGGTCCACAGAAATGGAATACAGTGTTCTGCTTGCTGAGAAACGGAAAAAAAGCTAACCAAACTGGTTTCTTCCTCCTGAGTACATAGTGACTGACTGGAAATTCAGTCACTGAGACTAAAAATATCAGGCTTGATCACAGAAAAAAAAAAAGCATTTGACAGATGGATTTAGTCTTCCCTCAGCACAAACATCTATTTGCCACTAAAAGTTTGGTGAGTACGCTGAGGCCAAATAATGTGCTCTCGTCTCCCAGTGCATCATTAACAGACAGTGGGGTAAGGCGGATGTTATTTCTTTGAATTAAGACCTCCAAGAGGGAATGCTCAGAGCTCTCAAAGACATAACGCTGTTTTAAAGGTTGTGGGTGGCTGGGGGAGAAAGAAAAGTTTATCGGAGAATATAAGGAGAAACAAGTCTTAAAAGCAGGGCTTTGTTCCTCCCCACTGCTGTGCTTTAAGGAGCTGAAGTGCTGACCCTGTGGTCCTCACACATATGCATACGGGCACAGGCTGCTCTGACCAGGCCAGTTAGTCATTTCTGTGGTGCTGCAAATGTCAATGAATACAGGGGCACTTCAGGAACAGCAAACAGGGAGTGCAGCATCAAACACCACCAGTGTTGCTGAGAATTTCTGCAGGTTTCTTACTGCCTTTTTTTCCCCTTTCTTCTTCTTCCTGATGCTGTGCTGTTACTTGAAGAGCAAGGCAAGATGTGAGATGGATCTGATCTGTCCAGCCCTGATGAAGAGTCACCTGTGGAAACAGCCCCTAGCTGATGATGAGATTTCAGAAGCAGAGCAAATCAGCATTGCTTTGAGTCAAATTTTGTCCAGTGGGCAGGAAACCTGCTCAGAAAGTCCATGGTGAAGGCCATAGCTGCAGGCTTTGTACGTAAGTGCTGGAGTGCGTGGAGGAGTTGGTGACAGCTTAAAGATACCTTTTGGAAATCTTTGTTCTCTCTCACTGGCTCTGCCATGGAAGACCCTGGCACAGCCCTGGTTCTGAGAGTAACATTACTTTTCAGCATTTTTTTACTTCCAAGCCAACACTGAGCTGTATTTTCTTCCAAGCTTTACAGCATGCTTTTTTACTGTGTTGGACTCAACTGAGGTTAGTCTCCATTTTAATAGATGTATTTTCCACAGGAAATTAATGTATTGTTTCCCCAAAGCTATTTCAGTCTGTAAACTTCACTGCAGTCTGCCCAGTTGCACGTTATTTCAACCGGCCAAACGAATCTAGTGCCCCTGACAGTCCTCTTAGTAGTTTTAGCCAAGGCAATTGTGGCAGCCTCGTATTTACTACTTGGATCCTCCAAATGACAGTCCCCTGCAAGAAAGACATCTGGCAGCTGAATATCCTCATGGTTTTTCCCAAGGGAACCTCCTTACAGAGAAAGTACAGTATTTTCCTACTTGTTATATTAGTTCTCTGACTGTAAGTGTATCGTGGTACCTATAGATACCGGTATATTTGTTATATATGACCTGCATGTGTATTGTGGTACCTATAGGTACCAGTGTGTCTTTGACTGTGGATTTGTATATTTTTAAAAGTATTTTCAGTCAAAATGGTTGGGGTTTTTTTAATTAGCATGGGTGGTTTGAATTTTTCCTTTTCTCAGGAGGCATTAATAAAATGTCGGCAGGGGCACAGCTTCACTTTTAAGTTGAGGAACGCTTGCAAATGACAATGATCCCTTCCCTGAGCCATTCTCTGTCGAGATGACAAGTAGCTGGCGGCTGTCAGGTCCGAGTAGGAAATCTCCACAGCAGCGCTGAGAATGTTTATTGTAGGGAGAGAACTTTTGCCCTGTGAAGTCACCTCCTACTAGTCACCAGTAGGTTTCTGATATTCTATCACAGGAAATTCCTGGTGGACCACAAAAGCAATCCCCTGAGTCCAGCTGCTGGGGGGGAGAAGCGGTGCACCGCACCGTCGGGCTGAGCCTCAGCCTCCAGCATGGGGCAGAGCACCTGTGCCCTGCAAAATGCAAACTCTGTGCTCCTCAAACAATGTTAAAATGAACTATACAGGGGGGCAAAGGTCAAGTGAACCATTATTGTGCTGCATTTTATGCAAACAAAAAAATGTATTAGAGGATGTGCTTTGTATTGTAACAAGGTACTGTAAGATTATATTTAGGCTTCATGTCTTTGAAGCCCTTGGTAACACAACTGTATAATCACAGCTCTTGATGTTAATGAGGAAGTTATATTATAAGGCACTCCATCTAACTGGGAACAGTGTAGGAAGAATTAATAACCTTTAGGAGAGCGTATAAAACCAGCTATTGAGACCTCGAAAGCTAGCTGTATCAGGTGAATATAGACATGTCTCTGCAAAGGAAAATGAAGAAAGATGGCAATTGGCGATTACTATTCTCACCTTTAAATGCAAAGGCCTTGCTTGTCAGAGGCCATTATTTTTTCCTGTGTACCTCGGAGGGCACAGCTCTCATTAACGCTCTGGTTTCCCCTGATGTGCCAGAGTTTCGGGTATTCAATCACTGTAGCTACCTCAGAAAGCGAGCAAGTCTGGGTGAACTTTTCTCTGTGTGAGTTAGTGCACCACAGGGAAACAGCCTCAGAAAGATGAGCACCATGTACATGCTTGGATGCTATAGGGCTGTTTGCCCTTTAACTGAAAGGCATCAAACTTTTCATTTCGTTTAAAGATAGGGATGCTGTGGAAGCAAAATACTGACCCCTGCTAAAAATAGATGACACGCTCCCAGAGAGCTGCTGTTAGCTCCTAACCGATGGCTGGTTTCACCTGTCTGCAACCTCAGGATGTGTAAGTCTTATGAAAAAGGCACTCTCTGGGACTCATAGGATTTTGATGCCACCCTCCTTGTTTGCTGCTCCTGAAGTGCTCCTCTGTACATTGTCTTCTGCATCACCACACCACCAGTGACTAGCCTCGTCAGAGCAACCTGTGCCGGTGTGTGTAGGTGCCAACAGCCAGCGCTTTAGGCATCAGCTCCTTTAACCAGAGCAGTGCAGCTGAGCAAAATCATGCTTTAAGAGGTTTTGAGGCTTTGGTAGTGGTGGGGTTTTTTTTTGAGTTAATGAGTGTGGCTATTTCCTCCTTTTCTTGCGAAGAATAATTTGGGGAGGGGAAAACTAGTTGAGGCTGATCGTAAGCACTGTGGTAGCCTGCAGCATCTGCACCAGGTTCTTGCAATCCCAGAGCACACAGTCTGTAGATGTAGGAGGAAGGCAGATGTAGGAAGATATAGGAGGAAGATGTTCTCCAAAGGCACCCATGTGACTTAGAAGCACATGCACCATTTTTAAAAAATGATGTACTGAGAAATGATGGGCTGGGTAGGGCCTGTGGAGAAGTCAGATGGGCATTTTTGAAAACTGAACCCCTTATTTTAAAAGAAAGGAAAACGTGAGGCAATCGCAGCTGATTCAGCATCCGGCAGCCTCAGCCAAGTCATATTTTACCTCTTCCCTTCCCTCCCCGCACAAAACTTCCAGGAAAACCTGCAAAGAAAAGGCATATGTGGGTAGGAGGAGACCTGCTTTTAATTTCTGTACCTCCTATTCAACACAATGCCACACAATACACAGGATGCGAATATCCCAAGGCACCTTATACAATACAAGTAACAAAAGCACACACACATGCACAAGAAAGGGGGGACCAGCAAGCATGACAGGGTTATAAAACAAAATGCAGGTAAAGCTGTCTGTAAAATGTAAAATCTCTCTGTAAAGGAGATTAATGAAAAAAAAAATCATCTTTAGAAAGGAGAAACCGGGGGGCTGAATTCAGATGATCATGAGAATTTGATTTCCATTTCAGAGCAGGATTTATGTGATTTTTCTCTATCGTGTTGACTGTAGTGGCCAGATCTTCATTATCTACAGAGGAGGAGTCTGGCACAATGCATCCTTGGTGCAATGTCCACTAATGCTCCTATGATACTATCTATGGAGCAACCTGGAGCCAGCACTGAGTCATACACTGGCTGTAACGATAGCAAGCAGCAATCACTGTGGTTAGGAGCATGTCATGACCATTCCTCGTTTCCTCTGCTTTTGGCTGTGGAGAGGAGAGTGTGATTAGCGGCCGCTCACTCCCACAAACCCACCACCTCATCTGGTTAAAAGACATCCTTCAGGGGACCAAAATGAAGTGGTGCAAAGTGTTTGGATAAATACCTAGCACGAAGGCTACTGTCAGCACTAAATGAGTGCATCAGAGCCTGATCAAAGAAATTTAAGTTTTCTTCAGCCTTCTTGCTGATGCATTGCTCTTCATTTCCATTAGAAAGACGGTCTTGTGGATGAAGCACCTGGAGCCTTTCCTGACCTGCTCCTGCTTGCAGGCTCACGCACAAGTTAGTCGTAAATGAGCTCACAAAATCAAAACAAAAAAACCCATGTAGCCTGGAGAGGTTTGCAGCAAGACTGTATTCTGTGTTTTTGAACAGGAATAAAAGCAAAGCACATAAGTCTCACAAAAGTGAGACAAAAGACCTTTACATACTTTATTAAAAGGACCTTTTTTTTTTAATGTAGAGGGCTTCACAGGTAGGTAGGAAACACTCGATGATTTTTAGTCACAACAGTGTTCGCTGGAGCATCAAAATCAAATGTGAGCATACAGAGGCAGAAAGGAGAAACTGCAGGAAATTTAAGCGGGATATAGCCATGAAGCACTTCTCCCTATGGAATGTAGTCACTGATGTAACTTATTACACATTACTTCTACGTTCAAGAAAAAATGAAGTTGGCACTTTTTTATTACATTTGCATGTTGCATGCTATCGGTATAGTATAATTATAGTGGATAAATATGATCGTTTTTAACACCTTAGCTGCCTAATTCTGAATAAATAAAAAAATGAGCAATACAAAATTCTCCCTTAATAGAGGCTCGGTTACCACATCAAATCTATGCTTGGTGTAATGTTACTGGTAAATTCACTAGGAAGGAGGAAAAGAACAGTAAAAATACCAGATATGTATTTTTTTATTATACAGCGAGGCAAGGCACAGATTTAGCGTAATGGCTCTTGAAATCGTGGCCAGTGGAACCAGATGGCCCAAAACCATCAGCAGGACATGCGCTTGCTATATAATATTGTATATCACGACTCCTTACATTGCACTCTGTTTTTTTATTTTGTTTTTCTAAAAAAAAAGGGGAACAAAGGAAGGATTATCTTAGTTGTGTGTAGTGGTATCTTTTACACTAAGAAGACATTTAGGGTTTTTGGAATGTATGTATAAAAATGAATGTTCACTAGGTAAGCGAGCATTAATTAGTTTATCTTTTGTGTGTGTTTGTGAATTGTAACCAAGGTTTTGTGTTTTAATGTGAGATTGGATAAATAAATAGCCCCTCCTTCTGCAGGGTACAGCCCAGCTCCCCGGCGAGCTCCTCGTCTACTGCTTGTGTTCTGTTCCCACGCAGCTCTGCAGAACCTGGCCTCGGCTGGTACCTTGTAATCCTGGCCAGCTCAGGAAAAGGAGTCATTTGTTGCGTGGACATTGAGCTGAGTGGTAAAAGTGACCAAAAGTGAATCAGTAGGTTAGTTCCACTAAGTGATTTCATTTTTCTTGTGTTTAAAAAATTTTACTTGGCTAAATGTCAGTGATTTGCCTAGAACGACGCTGAACACAAATGATGTCTGCTCCTATACCGTGCACCAATACCCTTTTAGCATGTTCTGATATCTATAAGCATGCACTTATAAATCTATCTTTTCATAGTAAAATAGCTCCCAAAGCTTAGCCTGTGAATACTCTGCACATAGTTTTTTTGCAGACGATAGAGCTCTTACCTGTGTGTGAAATGTCTTCATGTATTTGCAGTCATCCAGAATCCAAATTCCTGTGTGGACAAGTGATTAGATGCAGAGTCAATTTTGGAGACCCTTGGCTCTCGAATGGGGATTGGACAGACTGAACGAAATATTATGTTTGCTTACCACTAAACTTTTCTGCAGGTCAGAATGATTCTTGTTCTGCATTGATGAAACCAATGTTAGGGGACTGGAGTTAGTTTTTGTGTACATAAAATCAAAAGATTGAAGCACCATGAAGTAGCCCTGACGCGTGAGGCCAGGAATTTAAGGAATAGTCCAAGAGTCTGGCCTGATCAACTATTTTGGCTGTTCTGTGGAAGTGCTGTACCTCTCACTCACAGGCTATAATACCAGTAAACTACTTTAAGCAAAAATTTACTTTGTTCAACAATCCTGTTATTTTTCCATAGACCTACTTTTGAATGGCAAGATAGCTTTACTGTGCACAGAGTACAAGCTAAATTGGATCTGCTATCCTGTAATTTCAAATTTCCTCCATCAGTTTCGGGGGGGGGGAGGAAGGGGGAAGAAAACGCTATAAAAAGCTGAATAAAATATCTAAAACACACGTAATGAAAAGCTGACACAACTAATTAATCTTGAGAGGAGAAAGGGTTTTCTGTTGGGGTGATATGCGTAGAAAGGAGGAATTTTCATGCGAACAAAGGCAAAAAAAGAAGTTTGTTGAGTTCTTTGGCGTATGATAAAGCATAACTCAATCATGGGTGACTACTTCACACCATGAAACTGTGTTTCTCTGGTGCATGCAGAGCTCTGATGCTCTCCCTGATTAGATATTGTCTCATAACGCAGATGGACAATAATCACCAATATTGACAACCTCAGCCTTGCGGGACAGGGGGAAATTGGTACAAACCCCAAACCCTAATGTTGTGGCTAAGACTTCTCTTTCATTTCTGTTTGCCCCAGAACCACAAATGCAAACATCTCAGTTTTTGTTGGTTGTTAATACGCAGAACCTGAACTCAAGATCAGAGCCACCTCCTTCCCCTCCTCTTCTTGTCTGCACTGGGTTCCACCAGAATCTCATTTAACAGTAACAACAGTGATATTTGCTTTCAAGTATCTCTACTATGTCTTCAGAGCAGAAATACAACTTTGTCAGCTTATGACCCACATTGTTTTGACTCATGTTTATATTTCCAGCCAATCACCTCAAAAAAACCCCAACCCAAACTCTGCTATTTCTACCCCACTGCTGCAGCACAAACATATCAGACAAGTGTCATGTTCTTCTGCCGCTGGTGAAGAATCATGTAGCCTTATGCTTAGGAACAACACACAACACAACAGAGTTTTGTGCTTGTGTTGGTTGCTACTAGGATGAATGAGAAGGTGACCATATTACTGACTCCTGCATTTTCCAGGAGTAAAATTTATTTTAATAGATATGCTGTGAATTTGAATCCCCTTCCTTAGTCTTGAATAATTAATCTTGGGAAGGTGGGGTAAAACCACCAAACTATATGTCTCTTAACTGCAGGTGGTGAGCATGGGCTACTCTGTTTTAATGCAGGTTCTGGCCAGGAAGCTTCATATCCAATGGACATTTTCATATTTATATCATTAGAAAAAAATCACAGTACCTATCTATGAGTGTTTGAACAGGATTTGTATGTTATTGTCTGTGTTATAAAGTGACTCAGTGGAGAAGGAATGCCAGCTATGAGGAGAGGAATTCTTTACATCCCACCCAAGGGAGTAAGAGGGAATCTCTGGCACATCCCTGCACACAGTCCAGTGCAAGACAGCTTCCAGCTGTTAGACACGGTAGGACTTAAAAGTGAACTACAAAGTAGGAGGGAGTGTGGGTGTGTGTTTTGTGTTGACTGTGCTGTAGTGTACAAAGGAGAGCTAGTTTTCCTCCTGCTCTTTTTTTTCTCTTTGTTTGTGTTTCTTCTGTTTGTTTGTTTTTTAACATCAGGAATTTGGGGGTTGCTTGTCCCTGGAAAACTCTGTGACTAAGCTGAAATAATAATAATACAGGAGTGAAAGCTGAGAAATCAAATGGAAAGGATTTAGTGGTGGACTTGGTAGTGTTAGGTTAATGATTGGACCTTAAGGGTATTTTCCAACTTTTTATGATACTGTGATTTCTGCAGCTGGGGCAGTGTCAGCGTTCCTCAAAGAGTAGAGCACATAACCCAGCCACCTCTGCCATCGCTAACATCACACTGACAGTTGAGTGGTAAATTTCTTGGCCGCGTAGCTGTAGGGTGCTGAGGTGGCCAGTTCTGCATACTGATAGCCATTAAGTATCCTGTTCTGGACCCATAAGGCATTTTTTATTCATGCATCCTGGTGCTGGACAAAAGAGATGAGTTCTTTGGGTAGCTTTATAAGGATCTACTTCCACCTTCAAAATTCTTATAGTCAGCTGTACCTGATTTTTGTTTCTCTGCTGCTTGCCCTGCACTAGAAATGCTAGACTGAATTTAGGGAAGCCGCAGAGACCACTATATGCAGAGGTCTTCTGCACTGAGCCTGCCACCGCAAAGCTTGACTTTTCTTTGAGGCACATCACTGCTTTGTGGGGGTTAGACATCAGCTCCCATTCTCTTTGTATTTATTCAGCCCCAGAAAAAAGATGGTCCCAAGCACGACGTCCAGCTGCAGGTCCTCACTAGAGAAAGAGAAGCAGGGATTGTTGGCATCCATGGTGCTCCTGCTAATCCCTGGTGTGCTAAGCACTGGGCTGCGTGTGCAGGCCCATCACCAGGGCTCTGGGGGCAGTTGGCTGAAGGGGGCTGTGCACTCCCACCCCATAAGAGCTGCCCCCCAGCCCAGATGGACCACAGGTGGAACATGCAGCTGTAGGCATCCAGCCACGTGCTCTTCTTGTTGGCTCTTTGTGGAGACGCCAACGAGTATGTCTGTTCCCTGAATCCCAGCCTGACTCCATGAGAAGGAAGTGTGGATGTGTGTGGTCTGGGGAGCAGCAGCCACCACCTCCAGATTGCTGGGGGAAAAAAGCCTGGACAGGTGACACTGGCAAGGAACCTCTCCCAGCATTTTCCTCCCTGCGGCTGCAGGTCGGTGAGTGCCATCAGGTGAACGGTCATGATGGGCTTCTGCAGGTCAGTGAGCAGCTGCTGGGAAAGATTTATAACATTAGCTGGATAAAAGTGTGTGCCAGAGCAGCAGGAGCAAGCAGCCCTGTTGTGGGTGCTGGACACCTTCACACAAAGAACACATTCCTTGGAGAGACCCTGGGGTAGCTGGTAGTGGTGCATTACAGCCCAGAGCCTGTAGCACCAAGCAGATTAGCAGACCATCAGCATTGAGGTAGTGACATGGATTTGGCTCATAGGTAGGTTTTGGAGCCAGACTCAGTGCATGGGCCAGTGGGGATGTCTTCTGATAGCTCTCTGTTCCTCTTTTAGAGCTGTCACTATTGTTTCACCCTTTGAATTATACACTAAGTGCTCAGGGCAGAGGTGAAGCCTTTGTTCTTTGCTGTATTGTCTGGCAAGGTGATGGAAGGTAAGAACAGAGATATACAAACATAGGTTTGGAAGGGACTTCTTTGGCCTTCATTTCAGGACCCTGATTTCCCAGGTATTTGTGTTGTAAACCCTCTTTCCGGCTGATGTTTAGTTTCTCTCGGGGAACATTTAAGCCATCAGGAAAACATTGGTATTTTGATGATCCACTTTCTACACGAAAAGAGAACAGACAAAAAGATGATGCAAACTCACTTTAAAGAAAAAAATCATAAGGAAGGCTAATCCGTCTCTGTAGCCTTAGAAGTGTTTATTGGACATAATAATGTATTTTCTGTTTCTGTGTCATTAATTGTAGGTCACAGCAGTGCTCTTAAGGAGCAGTGGCTGAACTGGGTCATCAGTTTCATGAGCTAGGGTTAATATTTCTTTGCAATGCTACCTGCATGAAACAAATAGGTCTTTGCCATTTAATTTGGTGGCCATTTACTTGCCATTAGTTTAACAGCAAATTTAAGCTCTCCTGCTTCACAAGTACTGCCTTTATTTTTTGTTATTTGTCTGTGGGTTTTGCTGTTTTGTGTACTTCGAGATACAATGCATCATGTCTGAATTATTTTCTTAAACAGTGCTTTGGGGAATCTCACAGACCACCTAGAAGGTAAGGCCTATTGTAAAATCCCCAAAATTTCAAAATCCTTGTATTTAAACACTGTTTGAGCTTCCAGTGTATTGACCACGAGATTGTTCAGACTTTTAGCCTTGCTGTTTCTGAAGCTACTTGTTAGTCTCATCTACCTGGAGCAAGCTGATTTATGATCTTTATTTCTCTGTACATCTGCCTTATTCTAATTTTTCTCTACCTAATTTAATGCCCAACATAATATGAAGCCCTGAATACCAATGGTGTCTCATTAATAGATTTTTTTTTTTCTTTCTGTACCTTGATTTGAGCTTAGATCTGGTAACTGTGGGCAACTACCTCTGATGAATGAATTGGCAGTCCGTAGTACAGGTTGCCACATTCAGCTGACAATGTATCTATATTTCTTTAGGATGTTAATCAGTTGTACAGTCACTAATGACATTCGTGACTAAAAAAGTTAGTGTGATGTGGATAGAGTGATGAGGTAAAGGACATGCTTCCCAGTGTCATGTTGGTTTTCAGTGCTCAAACTTATCATTAGGGGTACCAAACCCATTATTCCAGGTATACAGCATTATGTAGTTGAAGGGTGTACTAATTTAATAAAAATTATTTATTAACAACATCCAAAATGAAGTTATTGAATGGATGGGTGTCTGCTCTGCATGGTGGGGAATCACATCCCCAGATAAGAATGACCGTAATTTATTAAAATCCAAAATATATCAGTCTGCCATACCCCTTTGAATTTAATTCAGTGGTTTCTGTCTTGATTTAGTTTGCAGCTGTATTACCTCATCGCAAGCTGGCAAGGCTGGGCCACCTGGGAACTCATGGGTGCTCCAGGAAGCATTGGTGATTCAGTGTGGCAGGTGGCACACTGCCCTCTGAGTCACTGTGGAGAAGTCCTTCACCACCACATGACGGGCACCATCCATTGAAGGAGGCATCTTTCAGATGAGGTATAAAACTGATCCTTGGAAACACCAGCGTGTTTTCTTAATGGAAAGAAAAAAATGTTCTACCTAAGGAGTACTTCTCTGTATATTTCAACTTCTCTCTTGAACTGCTGAAACATATTCCAGTGTGTTGCTGAGTTTCTTTCCTGTTCTAGCTTGAGCTAAAAGCATTTGTTAAGGGTGAAGTGATTCACAAATGCGTAACACTCCTGAGGGTGCATTTACTTGCAAAGTGTTTGGGTGTTTAGCACTATTCCAATAAGTATCGCTTAAGTTGTGAGGATATACAGGGTAAAAAGCATTGTCTTTGAGCTAGGTATGACTAATATACCAATAAAATCCAAAGACAATTCCTCTCTTTTAATTAAGGCAATACCCAAGGGCTCCGATTTTAAAATGTGGTTCCTAATTGGGCTGCTGTGAACAAATATAATAAATCGGTAACGCGGCTCCTTTCCGTGTATATTCAGGAGCGAGCATGTGCCAAAAATGTGAATCTCCACAGCATCTCTCAAAGTGGCTGTCACAGCTTACCCTACAGTTAGCTTTCACAACAGGTGCCATTTTTGGTAGCATTTTTTGCTTTCTTTTCTCCAAAGACTTTAGTTGCTTGACACACTCTGCCAAGGGGAGAAGCACACTCTGCCTGCTGCACCACTCCGTCCTCTGTCCCCCATGGGCTGGCTGGTGTAGAGCACAGCGGTGGCAGGGAAGAAGGGGGCAGGGGGTCCACAGCAGCCCAGAGGAGAGGCAGCCTGGAGGACAGGCAGCCTCTACAGCCACCTGAATCCTTCCCTTCTCCAGGGAGAGCTGCCGGCAGGAGCTGGGGACATGAGATGGGCAGGAGAGGGCAGCTGAGGGAACAGATTAAGTTGCTTGGCCACCCTGGCTCTGCCTTTTCTGCATTGCTGACTCTGCTCCTTCTCCACTGCTGACTCTATAGCTGAGCTTGGAAAAGCTTCTGCGCTGTAGTAGGCACAGAAATGTGGAGGGGCCGGCTACAGGGGCAGCCCCTACAGGAGGGAGCAATTCTTTTTGGTGTGTCAACAGAGAAAAGCAGGAAGGTCCTGTCTCCTACGTAATGTGTGTGTTTTCCAAGATGTTTCTGAAGTGCACACATTCAAAAAGTGGTATTTTAGAGTTCAAAGACAAAAACTTAGACATGTGACATAAAATAAGACATAACATGTAGCAGAGGGATTTGTGGGTTCTGTTTAAGTGTTTGAAGGGTCGTTAGCTCTGCTGTGCAAATACAATGAGCTGAGAGATGTAAAATACCTAAAATGACAGAATCCATGTGATCATATATTTGAGACAGATTCTCCTCTCTTTCATCTGAACTCTGTTTAATTGATCCTGATGACTCCAATGGAAATAGTCCTCTGGTCATCAATCCGAAGTGAGAGAGAGTTGGTCCAAATGCCTCTGTGCCACCGATATATACAAGCCTGGCTTCTGAACTGTAGTCTGGCAGTCCTATTGTGGATAATACACCTTTAACCCTACCTCCTCAGAAGGGGTTTGCATTATTCATTATTACTTGTCTCTATCCAGTTCAAGTTCATGGTGATAAATCTAGCTTATAAGGCACTTACAAAGATGGGTGTGGTGTGCTGATAGCATTCATGATTAAGTGCTTTCCTGTGTCAAATATAGCCCGTAATATACTACAAACAGGCAGTCGATTTTTATACAAACTGATCTGGCTGCTATCGGACTCTGACATTTTATACTAATACTTAAAATAAATCTAGAAACAGGAAAGAAAGTACAGAATTATTGTTTTAAGCTAACTGTGAGGGCTTATCTTCAAAGTGGCAGAGTTTCTATTGTATTTAAAGAGACTAGTAAGTATACTGGCGTAAAGGTTAGAAGCACTCATGAAGCTGGAGCTGAGCTCCAGCCTCAGTTTTCACTTTTGATACAGAGCCTCTAAGATGCTTTTTGTTCTAACGTGAAGACTTAAAAATACTTTTGTTTCATTTTACTTTTTTTCCAAGCTTGCCAACTTTGCGTTGAAACCTACTCCTATTGAAATTACTGGGAATTTTGCCATGCATTGCAGAAGGACCGGGATGTGGCAGCGTGCACTACAGTCTGTGTGATTTGCTGGACGTTGGAGTCTACTTAGGCAAGAGCTAGGGGCATGAGAGCTAACATTAGCAGTCTTTTCTTTCCATGGCTTATCGCATATAACGTTTGCATGTCTTTTTGAGTTCCCAGTTCTAAAGGCTAAGAAAATGCCAAGAGTTGGGTCCCCTTGAAAATGAAGAAGACGATTTTCTGTCTGAAAGAGCTCACCTTAATTTGTTTCAGAGAGTAGGCACCCGACTAAGAAAACAGTGTGAGGTCTAGTGAGGAAATGAACCCACAATCAAGCTGAAAACAAAACCAATTTAGTAGAAAATATTTTAACAAAGTTAATAAAATGGTTGTCTGCTGAACAAAGGAGGCATTTCCTAATCTTGTTTGAGATTTTGACTGGCTTGAGGCTACTTCCACTGCCAGGTGAGGCTGTTTCTATGAGCCTACCTGAGACTCCACTTGTCAGCCATGTGTGTGATGCATGTCCACGTTCATACTGGACGTAGGCTCAGTTTCAGCTCTGGTGTGCTAAGGGGGAAGGACACACTTGCACTTGATGTAATCTGAGCTTCCTTTCCCACAATCTGGACAGATCAGGTGTGATATTACAGTGCCCGGAAGGCATCTTGTGTCTGGCTCATCATAAGCACAATATGGTTGTTCAGAGTTTGAGCTCCACCTGGACTAAAAGGCAGTGTTTTCATGTTAAATGAGGACCAGGATGGTGGAGTTTCCCATCGCGACCCTGTTCTCAGGCCTGCTGATAATTTTATAGTGTAGATGTTTCTCTTGATTTTTTTTTCTTACTAGCAAAAATGACTAACCGTGGCATGTCTATGTCAAATTCTGAATATAAGGAAATGCAAGACTTCAACACAAAATTACCTTTCTACAGTGGAGAGATAAAAATGAGGAGCTTCTTCAAACGTGAAAATTTGGGGTTTCACGTTTCTGTTTGGAGTGACAGACTGTTTGTGAAACATGCATGATTCTAAAAAGTCTATTGAATTTATTAGTCATAGCCTTTTCTTGTCACTGTTGCTATAGGTTGTTACTCTTCTCACAGGTCCCAAGCCTATGAAACATGAGCAGGGAACAACTAAACACAAGAGAAGACACATTACTAGAACTACTTGCATGTACAAGGTTGCTCAGGGTTTACATGTCCTTACCTACAGCAAGAAAATCCAAACTCAAATACTTTTTGCTGAGAAAAGACAGCTTTATTAGACTGTTGAAAATAGTTTTTGTCTCCAACTGACTCATCTGAAATTCAAACTCAATTTATTTTTTTTTTCTTTTTAAATCAGTGCAGAACGTTTTGGCTCAGTACAGGTAAGGGGGGTTGTGTGTGTCGGATGAGTGGCTGGTAATGGAGCAAACCTCTTCTAAGGGATGTATCAGAATTTTTTTTAATAGTTACTAGAGTATACATTCCACCAGTTTACCCAACATGAAAAATGTTGTCATTCTAGCCTATTACTTTCTGAATTCATCTCAATAATTAAACATATAGCTCTTTATTTATCTGAAGTAGATCATTTTTAGCCAAAAGAAAGAGAGGAGAATATTGCTAGTCCAAGTCCATTTGCTTCTTCTTGCTGACTGGTGTTATATTTCAGGTTAGAAAAAGGAATTTGTCTGTAATCAGTACATTTTACTTGTGCAACACTTGTGTCATCAAAGATACAAATTAATTCCCAAGAAATGAAAATTATATTTTAAAAAATTAAAATTATTGCTAAAGTCACACCCCTGGCTTTAGAGTGTGGAAGTTTGGCAAGTCCTTTTAACAGGCTGGGTTTAAGGCACTGCGATGGTAAGGGGTGAGGCAAAATTGAAGGAAAAAATGCCTGACTGACAGCACTCCACCCAGATAAGGCCACTGCTTAGAGAAGCCTGGGAATGGCTCAACGCAAGTGCTGTGCCAGGAACACACGCTCCGCTGCACCCAGGGGTGATTTTCAATCATCCAGCCCTTGAGAGGTCAGCAGTAGCGGCAGCTTGCAGGCTTGTTCTCTCCTCTCGACGCAGGAAAGACTCATGCCACTCCTGAGTCTGATTTAGGTCCTTTTCCTTGCAACCTCTGCCTTATTTATAGAATCACAGGATAATTTAGATTGGAAAGGACCCCTGGAGGTCATCTAGTCCAACCCTGTGCTCCAGGCAGGGCTAACTTAAAAGCCAGATGCGGTTGTTCATGGCCTTGTCTAGTCAAGTTTTGAAAGTATGAGGGTGGAGATACTCCAGCCTCTCTGGCTGGGTTTAACCACTCTCAACTGATTTTTTTTTATTTTTTTTTTCCTTTATTATACTTGCTGAGAATTTCCCTGGATGCAGCTTGTGGCCATTGCCTCTTGCCCTTTCCTCTGAGAAAATCCTGGCTCCATCTTGTTTCTAGGGCCCCTTTAAGCAGTTGAAGATCATAATCAGGTCCCCTTCCACCCCCAGCCTTTTCTTCTCCAGGCTGGGCAAACCCGGTTTCCTCAGGCCCTCATTGAACGTCATGCCCCACAGTCTTGGTAGCCCTCCATTGGACTTGGTCTAGAGACGTTAATGTCTTTTTCTGGGAAACCCAAAAGTGAACATGACAGAGTACCCCAATCGGGAGTGCCTCACAAGTGCCAGCTGGAAGTGAGCAGCCACTTCCCTCAAGCTGCTGGCTGCTCTCTTGCTAGCGCAGCTTGGCATGTCCTTAGCTTTCAGTGCCTCAAGGGCGCACTGCTGACTCATGTTCAACGACTTCTCCACCCCAGGTCCTGCTCTGCAGAGCTGCACCCTCCCCACTCAGTCACCAGCTTGCAGTGTTGCAGGGGCTTCTTCTGAATTTGATGAAGTTTCTCTCAGAAAGTACGGTGTATGCAACATCGGCAAATTCATCATCCCTTCCTCCAGAGGAAGGCCTTTTCTGTACGTCTGCCTTTGAGTTTTACCTTTCTGACTTTTGCCAGAAGCCCACGGGCAATGAACTAGCCTGCGTCCCATAACTTTGGCTCTGTAACAGCTCTGCACCACAGAATCTCTGTGCTTTATAATCAACCTGAGTATGAGTGGTTAGTCCCAGGTGGGATTTGTGTGGTGCTTCACAGATGAAGCTAGGTCTAGCTCCTTTAGAAGAGCAAACTGTTCTGCGTTAGGCCAAAAAGCACCAGAGAGAATCGCAAGTGGTTGTCCCACTGGGCAAAATGAAGAAGCCACCAGTAAGTAGAAAGGCCATAACCCTAATTAAATGATTTTCAGGCCTCTGGAGAATATATTTAATAATTAGGGAAAATCTGAAGAAGAAATACAAGCAAAAATACAAGAAATGTTATACAAGAATTGTCATACAACAAAATGGCATACAAGAAATTGTCACCATAAGGGATGGGTCAGTTCTGCCTAAGCTTTCTGGTATCATCCCATGGAGAAGTGTTGTAAACAGGACCCTATTTCAGCTCTTGAAAGCGAGAAAGGGTGTAATAATAGATCTTTCTCCTGCTATTGGAAAACAAGAAATTTCTGGACAAATGTTCATGAGAAATTAAGAAACACTAATGATCTGGAAGTATTTTCTTTTAAGCATAGGTGGCAGAAAAAACCCAGAAGTTGGAATTTTGTACTGAATACCATGTCTCCTGTTGATAGTGTTCTGGAGAATGCTAATTGAGTCTGTTGAGAAACCAAGACTTTGAGGAAAACCAGGACATTTACACTTCACCTGATGGAAGTTCTTCCAGGCTTTTCCCTGGAGAACAGAGAGTGGTCGACCAAAGGTTTTCTAACAAACAGCTGAATACACAGACCATGGTCTCTGAAAAACTTAGCTTAGGTCCTAAACTTTCAAGCAAATCTTGCCTAATTTGTGGAAAACTCTTAGCTTTTCATTTGAAATGCTGAAATGTCCCTTGCTGTCTGTTTATATGTGACTTATGTATATTTGCTATACAGTACTCTCAAAAACATGTTTGTGGGTTTTTTTAAACAACTTTTTAAAAGGCTTAGCTCATCAGCTGTTGTGTCAGCAATATACGATTACTATCCTAATTGGAAAAGGCCTGATATTAAAATCTGTGGGAGTTCTGCTGTTGAATTCAGCTGGGACAGTTTCAGTGTCTAAATCACAACTAAACTGCTGCAAGGTCAAATAAAAGAGGTGAACAGAGATAAATGGTTCCCTCCATTGTAATTATATCCATGATTGTGAGTTTGTCCTGCAGAACGGGAATACCTTAGAACAGATGAACATGGGAAGTGCGCCAAATCTTGATGTCCTTTGTTCATGTCTCTGTGAGGCGGAAATTAGGGAAGCCCTCAGTGTCTGACTCATGGCAGACCACCAGTGGCATCGAGTTTGGAGTGAAGAGAAAAATGTAGCTGCTGAGGGCAGTAAAGAGAAATCACGGCCAAAGACATTGATGGGGCTGTCTTCAGGGGTCAGAATCGGAGGTGACAGACTGAGTTAATTTCTGGGATTTGACAAAAACAACACATCTGGATTAAAAAAAGAAAGAAAGAAAGAAACTTATGTGAGGAAAAAAAAAGATAGCTCAAAGTATCTGAAGGGCCTTTGCTAGACGTTCTCAGCAGTGCAGTTCTCACTGTTCTGGATCACTTCTTCACTGTTTATCTTGAGTAAAGCCCTTTGTAATTAGGTTAATACTGATTTAATCATTACAATCATAGCTGGTAGATATCCAAGGCAATGATAACAAAAATTAAGCAGTGTACAGATTGCATCTGTGACAAGAGATTGAAGAATAAAAGAATACTGCAGGGGCAGGTCATACTGCAGTTTTTGTATTGTAACTGCTGTTAAAAACAAACCCAAACAAACCAGAAAGCTAGATCTGCTTCTTCTGCAAGTATTTAATCATGATTTGTGTAATAAACTTGAACTAGTTTGTTAACACAATCCCACGCAGTGGTGAAGATTTGACAGCCACATTATTACATTGCTACTTGGCTTAAAGGTGGTGGGAGACGCACTCATTGTGTTTCAGGTAATTTGTGTTCATTAGCAGGCGCAAAGTCATCAAAGCCATGTTTGCCTTCTCCTGCTAAGCGAGGCTGTAGCTCTCTCACCTGGACTCGGCATCATTCAGATGTGCAGCAAGGTCGTCCCATCTGACACCTCAGCTCCTAGAGACAATGAGTCGGGATCATGAGGCATTAGGCACAGCTCCACTATTTCTTTAGGGTTTTTTTAATTACCTGGCGAGCTGTCTGCCCAACAGCAGCAGCGGACTGGAGAAGTCTTGGGGGCAGGTGGTGGAGCCACTGCCTGCAGTGCCGGTACAATACTTCATCAGGCTTAGGTCTCCATCCTTAGACCAGAGCTTGCTTAGATAAGGTAGCCGGCGTTAGCAGAGGAAAACCCTTTAGCATGATTCATGTGTTACCTGAAACAATGTCACAGCACCATTTCAGATTAGAAAATGTAATTACCCTGATCAGCTGTTTACAAAGAAATTGTTTGAAGCTTTCCAAAGACATTGTTTGCAGTCAGGGCAGTATCACTTCCATTGTGTGTTTTGTGTACTGGCCTGATAGATAATGATGGGAGCTCCTAGAAAATGACCCTCCCTCAGAGCATCAAAGTTTAAAAAGTGTTTGTAACCCAGGTGTAGAATCTCATGCAAGATGTGAAATCTAACAGCCTTTAAATCCATGACTATTAAGTTCATTATGTTTTAATTTGGAAATTGGACACTCAGCTTTTCGAGGATTTATGGCCTTATCCTGCACACACTGAAGTCAATGGGAGTTTTGTCCTTGGCTTCATTTGGAACAGGATTAAGTTCTTGTGATGTAATGTTTGATCTCCAAGCAATGAATTCAAGAAATAACTAGATCTGAGTAGTTATCGAGATCACTTACAGCTAATCAGATAAAACCCCTACAATTCTGAGGGAGGGTGCCAGAAATTCAGGGCCACTGAATGCCATGGGAAGACATAGTGGAGAGCATTTCTGTGTCGACAAAATTAAAATTACGGTCAGAACCATTCTAAGCTAGCCCAAGCTGGAAAAACCTTGGCTGACTTGCAGAGCTGAACAGCTCTGAAGGACTGCCATTTCATTTCAAATTGCAGTTCAAAACCGACACCGAACTCAAAAGTTACATCGCCCTGGGGTCAATTTAAGAGTCAGATCTCTCCCTGGTTATAATCGGGAAGTAAAACCTGGTCAGAAACATTTGAGTTCTGGGGATTGCTACATTTGAACACAGGCAAGTTCAGACGTTGGGTTTTTTTTCCTTCTTCACGCCGATGTGAGGCTGCTGGGAGTGGAGAACGAGGGAACTGGCAGGAGCCCTACTCTATTGATTTTCCATAATGGGAAATTTTTCTAGAAGGGAGAAGTTTTGTGAATTAATTAGCTTAACAGGGTGACAAGAGCACTGGAAGACACAAGTGAAGAAAACATCCTTAACCTTAATTGTGCTTTAATAAGGCTGATTTCACAGCTGATGTGACCACTTTCTACACTAACTTCTAGTGCTTTACAGACGTGCCTGTTGAGCTTCATTGTATCCTTATGTAGGCAGACCCTCACTCTACTTAGTCTCTAAAGATGCTTGAAAACGGCAAGTCTAGCACATGTGGGAATTTGTGATACTTCATTCACTAGTTTTCAGCTGTTATGGGGGAGCTTCAGGCATGTGTAAAATATACAGATTTTGATTAAAAGGATGCCTTTGTTATGGAGGATATGCTGGATGCAGCATACACTGCTCAGAAACCCAGCTGAGCTCAGTTAGCTCAAATTGCCAGCGAGCCAATTTGCTATCCAGTGACAAAACTGGATTGTAATGTTTCCTCTCGTTATGGTGCTGGTGGCTAATTGCATGCCCTGCATTGGTGTGATGCTGGCACAAAGCTGGGGCAGAGATCCACATTTACAAAATCTGGGATACAATCCTGAAAATAACTAGCCTGGGAGGCAAGCCCAGGGAAATCTTTCTGCCAAACCTTATATATGGCATTTATTAATTATTTCTTTTCAATGGCAGGGATGGGGCTTTTATAGTAATCTTTCATCTTCCTTTGCCAGCAAAAGGAGCAGTGATCTTAGTTGTCTCTGAAACCCACCAGATTGTTGTACCTGTGCAGAGGTTCGGAGGGCTGTCAAAGCCATGAAAGCATCACCCCTAAGCAGTCCTTTCAAAGATCTCCTCCCCCTTCACACCCCCTTCCCCGCACCCCCCCTTCACTCCGCCTTCCTCCTCCTCCAACCTGCCCCCGAGGGGTCCCTTGCTGGGGCTTGTGCCAGAAGGAAAATGCAGGTCTTTATTTTAATTAACCTTAATGGCTGGGAGGGCTGTTGACACCCCACCACCACCACCGCCTGTGTCAGAGATCTGCCCCATGAATGTATCTCATGTTGGAATTGTTGAGAATTAAACGTTTGCTGCAATTCATTACACTGATTTCACAAATCCATAGCTAGGTCTCACCTTCTCCGCAGTAGAGGTGTGGAGATCTCTCACCTGGCACTTCTGCACCACCGTGCCGCTCTGATGTTGATTCTGTCACCAGTCTTCCACTCATTTTTGGTAATTAGATTACAGCATTTTCACATACTTTAGTTGTCAGCAAGGAAGCGGTACTTGTCTCCCTGTGCCCGTGACAGCATTGCATAAAGCCACTTCCTACATACAGTGTAATGAACCGGAATCTCTCCTCCTGTAGAAGGCCATATCCTCCCTCCAGTTGCACACGCAGAGCCTGAATATGTAAATGCATGTTAATCCATGGCCTTACACAGTGCTATTTCTCCATCTGAAGTAGCAATCCAGGTAGAATCATTCATGAAATCCACATTTCTTTTTTCACACATGCAGTAGCTTTCCAATATCCCCAGAATGAGATTTCTTTGGAATGGGACAGAATAAAAATCTTGAAGAGTTGAAGCCATTGATCTGAACTATTTCTCCCATTCACAGAATAGCGTAGACGCAGCCAATAGATGCACATACAGGTATGACTGTAGCAAGAATATCCAAGCGTTTGCAGCACTGGAAGACACTGAAAATGTGAAGGGGTCTGAAAAACTGGTATTTAATGCACTGATCTTTGGAGCCTTCACAATGAGGCATTGTTAGATATAGGATCTGCTAAACAATGAGTCCTTGATAGGACATAATACCTATTCAGAAGCTCAGCTTTGCACACTTGCTCTTAAAACATCCTTAGCTCAACTTAAATTTACCTTTGTTGCACACAATGCACATGTGACAGACGGTTGCATTCATTCATCTACTTTATTTAGATGTCTGACAGGCTTACCAACTGTCTGCCCTAAAGCTGAGGCTGTTACGGGTTCTTGAATCAACGCTATTGACAGCTAGTAGCTTTTGAAATTGTCACTGTCAGATGCTTCAGGCGACACTGAAATAACGTTGAGGTAGAGTTGAAATTTGGAGCTCTGTGAGCATAACCTGGTTTTGCCTAGTTGCCTTTTGTGCGTGCCTTATATGCCTTGCTTGGACAGTTTCTCCTTCTGAATAAAAAATGCAGCTTACAGCACATACTGTACTTTGTCTACCAGCCATTAAAGATCCCAAAGTATTGTTTGCTGTTAGCAATCAGCTGAGCACCTCCCATTACTGCAGGCTGACAGCCAAGCTGGCAGGTCTGGAAAAGGTATGAGAATCCAGGACGCAGTATCCTGACTGTACGTAACGTACTCTGCCAGTCAAGCCGAGGCTTTCCACAGTGAGCGCCTGCAGTTGGCATTCCTAAGGCACAACTGCAAATGACAGTGACGAAAAACAACAAAGGTTTTCACCAGAAGCATTTGGTTCCACTTTGGTTTCTTAACCTGGAACTGCCTTGCAAAGAAAGTTACTGCTTTTATAAGCTCGCCTGATCTTTCAAATTTTGCCAGTGCCTCCTACGAATACCTAAACAAAACCAATCATTTGAAAATATGTAACATTTTGAAATTGTATACATTGAAAAAGAGACACTTCAGGGCTCCAAAACCTACAGAAATGTGTTTGTCCATTTGTCCGGTTGATTTTAGAAGGCTTGCTAACTATTTCCAAAATCTAAAGAAAACTTTGAAAGTAAAAGTGGTTTTCATATAAAATGTGTACGTAAATTATAGCTGTTTACGGCAGTTTCTGGAGACTCATTCAGCTGGAAAAATATTTCCTAGCTGGATGAAGTGTTGAGACGCTGCTGTTTCAAAGACCAAATCCATAGTGTGGCCAGACAGTCCCTTGTAGTAGTTAAGGGTTTAATGAGAGGTAAACACTACTTAGCTCATCTGATACAAATTCTTCCCAGGGGCTAAGGAGTTCGTGATCTGGATTTCTGTCTGCCACANGGGGTGGGCGGAGGAGAAGAAAAGGACAGCTAAGTCAACAAGTTCATGCTTGTCCTTTGGACAAGCCTGTTCTTGCTACCCTAATAAGGCAGTTTGCACAGTACTTGAAGGAGGAATGCCAGGGTAACCATTCAAGGAGGGGAACTCATGCAGTAGGAGAAGTAATTGCCAGAGTGATGGGCCAAGTGACCATCAGAATGATCTAAAAAGCCCTTCATCGTGACTGTGATTTTGATCAAGGGCAAAGGTGAGGAGGAGGCAGTGCACTTGCATATGTGCCTCCTTTAACAGTTAGCAGAACAGATGGAAATTAAAAGTAGAAGCTGCGGAATCTCCTGGAAGCAAATTTGCTACTTTTAAGCCATGAGGAAACAAAAATGAGAATCCTAGCTCAAAATTTGCGTGCAAGAGATTTCACTCACAGTTCTTGGGAGCCTGTTCATTGCGCACATTCACTGCTAATTTTGGTGCTGTAGTCAAGAGACAGTCTGGCCCATTTTACAGCTCTTTCTAGTCCTTTGATAACTCCCGCTTACCCCTCCCCTCCTACAGCGCTTTAAAATGACTTTGGGTATTTACGGTTTTGATAGTGAAAAATATATGCCAGCTTTTAAACAGCTATCCCTTTCTGTTACCAGGCAGCCTGATTGTCTGTGATTGAAGAGGGCAAAAGTCGTTGGCGTGTAAATAAGGTGCTTGGCGAGGTGGCAGACACAGGGGCTGTGGATTGGCATGCACTGCCACCACGGTGGGACACCAGACACTGTCACTCATTGGCTTTGCTTGGAAGGCTCAAAGTCCCACTTAAAAAGGGCTTGTGTCTCTTTGGTCTCTGGCCACCCCTTTTTCCGAGTCTAGGAGATTATTCTTGAAAATTAAGACATCTTTTCTGTTAAATACTCAAGTATCTTAAACGTCATTCATATAGATCTGTAGGAAGAATACAACCTCCTCTAGCTAAGGATGAGACTATATGTTTATGTGTCTTTAGTTAAAACTAAAAAAAAGAGAAGTAGCTAGCTGCATTAGAATTTGTCTTTTGATTGCTTTGCTTATGCAGTGTTTTCAGACCTGGTTTCCTAAAGGTTAAGGGAAACAGTTGCCGAGGTTTTGAGCACAAATCACCACCCTCTGCACTGGGCTTTACCAGCTCTGTGTTGCACCTTCTAACAGGGATGCCTTTATTATCACTGCACCCACCTTTGCTTTCCTGTCTCTGTAGGCAAACCGGAACAGAAGGACCCAGAACTCACTATGCGCAGGGTTTACAACGGTTTCAACCTGCGCTGGATGTCAAAGGCAACTGGAAAAAATCTGTTTGAATTATCAAGGGACAAGTCCACCTAAACAACAACTAGTAAAAGAATCACTTGGTAGTACTGAGGAATATCACTGGAGATACATATTTCATACACTTTATAACTCATTATTTTTAAACTGCCTTATTTGAGTAGAGGTAGTGGAAATGAAACCTTAACTGTTTTGAATCATTTCTTCACCAAAACTGCAAAAGCTCTGGGGAGTTCTTTGGTTGAAAATTCTGATACAGGTGTATGATATTTGTTAGGGCTTGTTAAATGACATTCTCATACACTGAAGTAAACAGTGTTGGCTGATTCATGGCTACAGTGTTCCCTACAATTCACCTGAGCACCTCATATTTGTTAATTCTTTCACACCACCCTTGGAAAATAAAGGGGGTTATCCTGTATCATTTAAAATAGCTGCTGTGCACGTGCAGCATAGGGGAACCTGCTCAAGGTCACACAAGATGTCTGTGGTGGATCAGAAACCTTGGTGTCAGTGACTTGTGTTCTAGATTAGTCTCCTGAACCAGCAAAATGCAAACTTTCCAAACTGGGATCTCACTTCTTTTCTATAACTTGGATCCCCTCCCCACTTTCCAACTGTTCTCCCTGTATATCTGTGTGGCTGCTTGTGGCTCCTGCTCTTGCACCTCCAGCCTCCCTCATTCCCAGCACTCTCTTCCACTGTCAAAAATCCTTGTGTCTCCAGCTGTAACCACTTTGCTGCCCTCTTCCCAAAGCTCCTCATTGCAGCTTGATGGGGACATGCAGATTTAACCCCTAACTAGTTCTTTTTGTCCCTGAGGACCAGGTCAGCTTGGTGCACCCAGCCTTGCCTACCTGCCTCCCTGGGTACCTGCATCCACTGTAGCACCAGGGCTGCCAGGTTTTGCTCCCAGCCTCTTGCTTACGACAAAAATCTTACAAGGAGTCACCCTTCCCACAGCAGCATGACCTGTGAGGATGCGGCTTGACACCCTGACTGTGTCACCCTGCCCGGACAGCCGGAGCATCCCCTGGGCAAACTGCTGTCCCCATGGGGCTGGAACAGCTGCTGCCCTGCAGATTTTTGACCTCAAGGTAGGAGAGGCAGGGAAAGCGAAGAGAGAGACACAGGGAGGAGCAAGCCAGCTGCTGTCAAACGTGTGCAGTGAACATCCTCTGGCCTCACTCAGCGCTGCTCCACCGTGCACGCTGCGTCGATGCGTGATGGGAATGCCGCAGGCCTGGGGGAAAGGAGAGGGCCAGAGGGGAGGGGAAAAAAAAACAGGAAAATGAGAGTGAAACTGAGGGAGAGGCAAAGTCAAGGTGGAAATGTTCAGTTTCACTGTTGCAGTCCATGGTCTGATCCCACTCTGAGAAGTGCTTCTGCACTGGGGAATGGCTTAAAGAGCAAGACTGGCATCGTGAGGATAAGGGCCAGAGCAAGCAGAGGTGACTAGCTTATTGTTAGTGCTGCGAGTCACTGTAGTATTGGCAAGGCCAATATTTTGTCTGCGGAAGGTGTTTTCCTTCAGGGTAGAGGGGCAAAGAAGAGCTGGCTTTATTGCTGGATCTTGCAAAGCCTGCAGAGGTAGAGATAAGCTTAGAGACAGCAGTGTGAATTAGCGAATTAGTCCAGTTACTTACACAGCAGTTCTGTGACTGCTAAAAATCTCTATGGTGCAATTAAAACTAAAGTATTGACGTGAGGAGTAGAGCTCAGGACACTACAGCGAAGATAACAAGCCTAGAGGTAGGTTTTTTGCTGGATTCTGTAAAAGCTGCTGGTTTTCTAATGACAAATTCAGATAGCGACTTTTGGAAATGTATTTGGGTCACAAGGCAAGACTGCTGTTACAGCCCTAGCAGTAAACATATTCTGGGTAGTTTTATAATTGTATATAACTGCTTTGTCAGAGTCATAAACCAGAAACTTAATCCATCTTTACCTTTAGTCACTCCTTTGAGGTGATCATAGCCCTCCATCTGACCCTGTAGGATCCTGCAACATCCTTAGATTTTTATTTCCTACCGTCCTAAATTCAGAGTCTATCTCCAATGCTAAGCTTAACTTAGGCTTGTGACGTGACAGACAGACTCCTCATTAACAAACTTGAAGCCCTTTTCTACCATCTCCAGCCTGCACTGGGCTTTGCACGCCGCCTTCTGCTCCAGCCGGTTCTAGCCCCACTTTTATAGCCCATTAAGCCCAACCCTGTCAGTGCTGGTTGTTTCAACACCAGTCTGCATCTTATCCACTTCAGGCATCTCTCTCGGTGCCTGCCCTCATCATACACCTCCAGGGATTGTAAAATTCAGTGATAAAGTGATCTTTTCATCTCACACCGAACATAAGCCCAATTCTAACTGCAGCGTAAGGTACAGCACAGCAAACTCACATTTGTGCCAGAACTCATTCACCCTTTTTGGCTTTGTCTTCATCCTACTACTGTAGTTTTGCATGCCCACTAATAAAATCAGCTCTGTCCTGGACACACACTCTAACCCCAGGATGGGACTGTAGCCTGGTTATGTTTATAAGGACGATGGCAGGAGTTAGCAGAGCGGTATGGTTTGAAGTATGTTTTTCGTATCATTGTTTATGCTGCAAGCTGCACAGGGTCACCCAGCTGTGATTAAGCCTTAGCCCTGAGTATCACAAAGGTGAAGACAGTTTACTGCTGGATCGTACAAGCCCTGCAGGGCTAGGATGGAGGTTCAGTGTGACAGGTGAGAGTATTTTAAAGCATGTTTTAAAATGTCTTGGGTTCAAGCTAGGGCTGAGTAAAGTTTCTCACAACTAAGTATGGGAGATGTATGTTTGTGCTAGGTCCAGCTAGAGTGACAGCTCCTCCGGGTACTTACAGAGGAAGATTTCTTGTGGATAGAAGTCCTTGGGCTACTGTTGAATTATGGCTAAAGTGTCTGTAAAAGGAGAATGAAGCAATGAGGTTTTTACTGGATGTTATATCATTGGTCTTGTTGGGAGAAGTGGGGTGAAAAACGAATTGAAGAATTTTGTGATAGCCAAGAGTTATGTGGGCTTTGGGTTGGGTTTGGGCTTAGAGTTAGGATAACTCCCACAGAGGTAGCTTTATAGTTAGATAGGTAAAGCTCTTAGAGATAAAGACCAGAACCATTAACATATTTAAAGAACAAACGTGCTATTTTTATTTCTGCTGTAGGAAGGACTTCTGGGGTGTAATGAGGCTGTTCTGGGGATTAGGGTAAGGATTCTGGACAGCCAGAGCTAGATGTATTTTTGACTCATTCAAATCATTGCAAGGATGTGGGCTTTTGCTAGCCATGAGAAAAGTCTTTTGATTAGTGCTGGGGCAGGTACAAGTCACTGGGATAAGGTTCAAGGTTAGTGTATGCCTAAACACAGCTTTATTCTCCCTCCATTTGCTTCTAGACAGCAGCACATGCACTTCCTGTTTGTGACTTTTCTAAAAATGAGTCCGAATGGGAACAGTTCTGGTCTGAAGGGTCTTCGGGTTTTGAGAAAACTATGGTCTCTCTCTGAACTATATGGCTCTGCTCCTGTTCAGCTGGAATTTGGGAAATGTTAAAATGTTGAGTAGGAAAATATCTAGAATGCAGTGCCCTGCTTAAATGCTTGTTTGTGATTTTTCAAGAGTAAGCATCGCAGCAGAGCTGTAGCTGTCTTTCCTGGTGCCTGTTTAAGCCATGCTTATTTTGTTAGAAAAGAGCTTAATTGCCCAGGGTGAAGAGTTAAAGTTTATTTTTATGCCGCTCTGTTTTTAGCTGCAGATTGACATAACTGACTAGTAGTGGAAGCCCCTTTGTATGAAACATCCCTTATCGTATTTGTCCCTCGAGCATATCGTGTGCCAAATTATCATGCCTAATAGGCTGGTTGACTTTCTGGACAGAGGAAACATCTTGATAAGTTTGCTAAATATGTTATGTCAGAGAAAGTGTATCACGGATCTTTTATCATCCGCATAAGGACACGCTCGGTTCAGCTCTGAAGTGCCAAATTCCCTAAGCTCACCTGTTGAGCAGCCTGTTATTCACAGCATCTGATTATCCAACTGTGTACACTTGGCTGCCATTTTTTTCAGAGACACTTACGCAGTGGCGTTTTGCAATGACGTCAATTCTTTTCCTGTCTGACCTAGAAGACTACAGTGACTCAATGTTGGCTAGGCAGCCTTAAAGATTAAATCGAGGACACTAGCTTAATTACTTTAACAGTCCCTTTAAAGGATTTCCCAAGAATGAGAATCATAACAAATTGTAGCTTAGGGGATTTTAGTAATTCCTGAAACTGAAGCTAATGATGCAACCCAAGATATGCTCTGCATTCCTGTTGATACACTGCAGGTTTCTTAAAAGAATAATCAGCTTCGTGAAGACTTTTGTGCTACAAATCCTAAATGCACTTGGAGCCTAATTCTGATGCACGAATTTGCTAGATGAGTCCTACTAGCCCAACTGGAAAACCTTACCCAAGTAAGGGTTGCAGGATTGGGCCATAGTAGAGTATTTGCAAAATATATTCAAAACTTTCTTATACTGAGTTATAGTAACTTGTGAAAAATTAGAAATAATTATCCTGTTAAATGTCCAAACATTTCATCTAAAACTATATTCAGATTTTATTTTCACCTGCAGAACTTTGCCCTGCAATTTGGAGAATCTATATTTGCAGTTGTTACTAAAGTGAGTGCCTCTGCTTATCCCTTTGCTAATAAGCACACCAAACTAGATTCTGATTTCTGTTACTCCTGCATAAATGTAAAGTAAAGCTCATGACTTTCACCCTGTTGCTGAAGGAGTACCATAGTGGGGTTTTTTTTAAATACATTTAACTTTGCGTTTCCTATATATGAGTAGAAATACTGTGGGTTTTTTTAGATTTTTCTCACTAAGACATTCTATGTTGGTGTTATATCATCAAGAAATGGAGTGAAAACTTTGCCTCAGTTACAGTGGTGTATTTTGAAAATAACTTTAGTACAGTTAGTGAATTTACTCTACATTTAAACTGGAGCAAAGAAGAGGAATTATTAGCAATCTATTTATCATTATGTTTGGAAAAAAGAATCCATCACAAACTTGATATTTGTTAGTTCTGCATGGGTTCTGACTATTTACAACTCACTCCAGCTTACAATGCCAGATCTGCAGGAGGAAGAGGATCTGCTCTTGGAGAGCTGGAGAGAAAGGAGGATAAGTAAGTCTGAGGAAATTTTTGGGACTTCTATGCAATGCTTAAGACTTGCTCATCACCTCAGAAAAGCCTTCTCCCTCTGTCGTGTAGCTCTTCTAACCACAGCTGAATTGTCCTTCCTGTAGACCGTGGAACTGTTGAGGAAAAAAAGCTCAGGTAATTTCCCTAAAAATACTTTACTGAAGGTAAATTAGATTGAAAGTAATTAATGGTGATTAAAACATAGTATTGCCTGCAAAAATACTGTAGGCAGTAAGTCCTCAAATCCAAGGAACTCAGGGTAAGATGCACTGAAATGAGATCCCATATGCTTGCAGCTGAGTTACCAAGATTCAGATCCACAGGGAGGAAAAAGAGAATCTTGGAAAGTTTTTTAGATTACCGTGGTTAGTTTTAAACTAAAAATTTGAAGAAGTTTGGCTTTTTATTTTAAAGGTAGGTATTATCTCTGTTATTTAAAGCATGACTTCCTAAGACACATAGCAGCAAACTGAAAGCAGGACGCTGGGTGGGAATCCCCGACCATCAGCTGCAGGGCACGTTCATAAAAAGGCAAAGGAAAACCAGTAGTTCGGAATCGTCAGTTAAATGTGCCTTTCCCCCTCTCTTTTGTTAAATTTACTAATTGGAAAGGATGCAATATTGAATTTATGATAACCAATCAGATTCTGAAATGACTTACAATGGTTATAAAACCTAGATATGCATGGTTTAGCTTGGTATCAATCCAACTCTCAAAACTATCTGAAGAAGAGATACCTTTCACAATGTGTTAGCTTAAAAAGTAGACCCCCAAACCTGTAAAGAGAACAGCCTCTCCTCCCTGGGCTAGGGTCCTCTGGCTTCACCAGGTCTTTTAAGAATATCCTCAAAAAACCCTAGAGTGCTATGAAATGCCCAGCTTATTTACCTTTGATAAGAGCAACAAGAAACGCAAAGAGAATTGTTTGCTCTAGGGGAGAGGCAGAGCTGGATGATCTGAAGAGTTTTATAGCCAGCTGTGTGTACGGTGCATCCTGAATTCCACAGCAGCCCCTTTTAGTAAGGCTGGAGATTGCAGCTTTCCCAGCGCTGAAAGACTGCGCCTGCTGCCTGCAGTTTCTTTCATGTAGAGCAGCCACGTTCAACCCCCTCAGTAACATTTTTAGAAAGCAGACTATTAAAACAATGTGGTGATCCCATTAATAGTGTTATATCCAGGCATCTTGGACTTTTTATTGTTTGTTTAGTTAAATGACTTATTTTGAAAGAAATAAGTATATGACGATATAAAAGAAGTGCTAAGCTTGGATTTAACGTGCTTATGTTCAAAGCGGGGGGAAGAAATTTTCAAAGATGTTGTCCTGAGACTCAAAGAAGTTGCCTTGGAATTCTGTGGGAACAGACGTAGAGGAAAAGAGCACTTTTGAATAGTTTAGTATCTCAGGAGCACACTAAAGTATAAAAACTAGATTTGAGGAAGTTGCTGTGTCCTGAAACGCAGTCATTACTTCTAAGTAACATGAAAGAGTCACAAAGAGATGGCTGAGCGCTAAGTCATGAAGGCACCATGCACATGTCATCTCGGAGGAAAACAGATTCTGTCTGAAAAGATCTTTGCCTTTCTTTCTGACTTGTCATACAGACGTGAGGTATCAACAAAGAGTAATCAAAAGGGGCTTAAATCAGGAATAAACTGATATAAGACTCGTCATGAAATATTCCTATCTTCACAGCTATTGTGCTCTTTATCTAATTTCCCTAGCTATCTGATCAGAGCTGTTTATTTCACTGTTGAATTATTGCTGAAGTCTGAGAGGGCCCTGCTTTAAACAATGGAGCTGGTCAGCAGTGTTAGCAATTCATTTCCATAGTATCTAGCCCTGTGTGGGTCTGCAAAGCCTGGATTTGGCCTTGGAGCTTTCTCTCATACCAGATTGTTTCTGTAGATATGACCGGAACGGTGGCAGAGTTTAGTGATGGCAAGACACATACTGTAGTGGGGTTTTTTTATGAAGAGCTCACTCATCATGAGTACACATATTGCTGTGGGATGTGTATTTGCTACTGGTGATCGACGACTGTTAAATCTGAACTATAAGGCTGCTTGGGTCCCCAGGAATACATGAGAAATTTCCGATATCAAATTGCCTCATGTGATTTTCCAGGCATTTTATTGAATAGTCTCCTGGTTTAAGCAGCAGGGAGTTGACAATAGGGAGTTCTTGCTTGAAGCATCCTTTGTTACCGAGTTGGCTTCCTGAACTCCATCTCCAAAGCCTGTATTTAGCAGATATGCTAAAGCTGTATTGCCAGGGTGAGCGTGGAAGGGAGGGACAGATGGAGCTCCCTCTTCTTGGCTTTGTATAGGTGTGAATACACAATGTCACTCTCACTTGGTTCAAATCCTGCACTGTCTGAGGGTTAGGAAATTATCGGGAACATAGCCGTGTTTCCACTTGCAACTTGTTACCCTGTGTTATACCTGTATCGGGGCACCACCATTTTATAACTGGGCCTCCTAACTCACAAGAAGGAATGTGTCCGTGCTGTAATGACATGCCTGATTCCAAGATGACTCAAGCTGCAAGAGATACCAGAAAGAAACCATGCCACATAGTGAAGCAGCGACCCAGCCTTCTCTGTGAGCTGCCCACCCTAATCCTGCATCCAGCCAGAGCCACAGCCCAGGCCACTGGGATGAGACCGCCCCGGGCCCGATGGCACGGCGTGGGCTGGTGTCTGGTGGTGAGACACCTGCACGCGAGGGGCACGGAGAGCCACGGCAAGGCTGAGGCTGCATCTGCTTTGTTTGCCTGACTGCGGTGTGATACAGCGTGATGCTCAAGCTGTTTTCTTTTAAAACCTGGCAGGTCTGGACTATATTTCTAGTAATAACTGGTTGGTGCCTCATCTTTACCATTCTGAAAAAATACAGGTGCTACCAGGATGTGATCTGGCTGTACCACATCACAGTACCAGGCTCTAGCCTGCTGCAGGTGAGGCACCCAGCAGATAGCACGGGGGATATTCCAGGTTTTTTCCTCAGGGCTGATCAGCCAAGCCAGGATTATTGTCTGCCAGCAGTTTTGCCATTTTCTGTGAGTTTGAAACCAGCTGTAACAGAGAAGCCAACCCTCGCAAAGTGTTTGTATGTGTGTAGGGCCACAGGGTGCTGCTATTTTTATACCTTATTTTATCAAAGGCAAACCCGCTGAAGTTTTAATGAGAACTTTAAAACACAGATGAGCCAAGGCAGTCACTGAATATGCACTTGCTGCGCACAGTGAAGCAAAGTGTCAGCTGCAACTAACCTCTGAAAACACGTTACAGGAAAGCTGTTGGCCTTGGGTTGGATTCCTGGACCACAGAGCAAGCTCTCCAACTGCTGTCCCTGTTGAAGGGACACATGGCACCAGCAGAGAGGTTTGCTTTGGGGAGCAGCAAACAAGCTCCCGGAGGAAGGCAAGCCCTGCCGGCAAGCTCAGCTCTCTGCCTGCCATGCCTGGGGAGACCTACCGGGACCAAGTCTGTCTGTTGTTTTATCTCTGTTGATCTGACACCAGAGCCAGGCTGGGAGGTACTGTTTCTCAGCTCTTCTCAGGGATTTTGACACCTGCTATAATTATCCGAGTGGTCATTTGCAGGGGGTCCAAATGCTGTGTCTCCACGCATTGTTCTGGCAGGCAGTTTTGGCTTCTTCCTTGGACACGTCCAGACCTAGTGAAAAAAGAAGGGAATTTCCATGAATGCCAATAAGGCTGCATCCTAGTTAAGCTGGGACTGGTTTGACACTAATTCTTTCTTGAGGAAACTGTCAGTGATAATCAGTGCTGATCTCTAATCACGCTTGCTCCCTACCCTGTGCTGTGCCCGCACCTCCCCTGGTTCTGGACAAAAATAAGACTTTAAATACTATCAGTAAAGGAGGTTTAACTGGATTTACTTGGCAGATGGAGAGCTCTAATTTGGTTTATAATGGCTTGATTTGAAAGTCTGATTCCTCAAAGATGCCAAAATTCCTGAAGTTTTCTATCAAGGAGATTTCAAAGGTGCTTGAACTCAAACAAAACAGGTAGCTCCTGGCTCCCATTTGTGTGGATGCAGAGTTATTCCTACAGTGAGCTCAGGGACACACTACCTATAAAATGACATCTTTGGGAATTAGCAAGTAATATCACTTGTTTTTCATCCTGAACATTTTACAGTACAAATAGGAAATAAAGTATTATTATTGGCAGTGAGAGACGACAAACCTTGTTTTTTTGCTTGTACACAAATTGTTTCCATGTTTCATTAGCTTCTGGAGGTATTCTGCTTCTTTCCTCTCCTTGGGGACACAAAGAGGAACTCGAACACAGAGTGTAACCCCTTCCATACCATCCTCTCACTGACTGCAGAAATCCTTTCAGAAGTTTAAAAAACTATCATGACTGATCTGACTGTTGTTTTACTTTATATTCACACAGGATTTAGGAAAACATCAGGAAGGATGGAGATAATTGCAAGTGAATAATTGCAAAGAATAGCAAGGGATAGATGGGTAATTACAGAGCTTCTCTTAGGGACAATATTACTTGTCATTAAATTTGATGAACTGATTTTCTTTAGGATAAACAGGCAAATGTGCCTTCCTAAACACTTAAAGTTACTTCCTAAGAAACATACATTTTGTTTAGGCGTAATTAACCCTTCCTGAAAGGAATAAAATGCTGGTAGGAATAAAATCCTTGACCAAAATGCTGGGAGTTACATGTGGATTACAGAAAGTCAATCACATAAATTTTCAATTTCCTTTTTCAAGAAATAAGACAAAATTGAACTGATTTATTATGTGTGTTAATTTCCTTGCATCTCAGTAATATTACTTGTTTTGGGATGATTCTTAAGATGGGCTGTCCCCAGGCTTTTTCATCTGAGCAGTCACAAGCGTTTGAGGAGTCAATGTAGATCAATATTTTAAATTTGGCTCCTTTTGGACTGAAAACAAACGCAAGCATTTCCCTGAACTTTAAAGAAATTTACTTGCAAGACTGTATGTGAACCCAAACACTGTAGTCCCAGAAGTGGTGGACACAACATAACAGCAAAGGAATGTAAAACTTCCCAGGTGTTTATACTTGTGATTCGGTCAATCCTCTGTTCTCTGCCTCTGACAGTGATAAAAATTCTGTAAAAATTAGGGGAGCAGCTGCCCCCCAGAGGAAGCTTTGCTCAAATTGCTAAAATGTCTTGGCCTGTGCTTTAAAACCAGGCTCCTCCTGGCACCGCTGCTGCGTCTTCCCATACAGTCGCACCAGGGAGCGGGACGTGAGGTGCAGCCCCGGCTCAGCCAGGCTGGAGGACCCTCCTGCTGCTGCTCCCCAGGGGGCTGGGGACCGGCTTGGGGTAGTGTGGGACACCCCATGTTCGAGGCCCTGGCAAGGCCCACATAAAGCAGACTCGCTGTGGATCGGGACCATGAGGAGGTCATTTGAATAGCGATGTCTTAAAGCATAAAGCTGTTCATGTTTTCTTGACGCTAAAATTATTATGGTAGATATCCCCATCCACATAAATGTCCAGTGCTTGTAAATCCTGCTAACAGGAAAAGACAGCACTGTCATTTACAATAATAACCAAAGAAAGAGGTTAAAAAAAGAAAAAAAAAACAACACAAAACCACGATAAAAATATACCTTAGGGCAAATCTGTTGCCGTGCTGCTGTTGGTTGATGGAGTTTCCACTGACATTCCCTTGGCAGTGCTGACTTGTGAATAACGCACACATCCCCAATGCCTGGCAACACCAGTGCAAGGGTATGTGTATGTGTGTGCACCGCCCCACACCACTGCAGCCTGTGCGTGAAGATAATTTTTTCCCCCTTCAGGGTCGCAAAGAGCAACTGTACAAAAGACTTTTTTTAATAGAATATGTGCTTATCTTTCGTAAAACATGGACCCACCCGACACTTGGACTGGTCTGTGGGCCCCACCCTTGCCCTTTTGTTTGGAGCCTGGGATCGTACGATGAACTGGGTTAGTACGTTGCCGTTTATGTTCTTCAAACCTCATCTATTTTGTTTTACAAGAATACATCATGCTGCCGTGGACTTACTCGTGCCGTGGTAGGGAGTATTAGTGGGTAGCAAGGAGCAGGGTCTAGAAAGGGAAAGGAGGACGTGACGCATCTGTCATGATCTGCTGATGTTTCCAGGCTTGGGGTTGGTAGCAGCATGATGCTGACATTTTAAAAATTAAAGGGCTGGAGCCTTAGCTCACAGTTCTAAAAACCAGAAGCAATTGCGCTGAGATCAGCGGCTTCTCGGAAGTGCCAAAATCACGTACCTGAAATCAGAACCGTGCCTTTGAACCCTAGGTTTTCAAAGAGTATTTCAATGTGTTTCGATCAGGTGGTTTATGACATTTTGGCAGGCACCTAGGGCGTGCAAAGTGGGCGTCCTTGACCTGCTTCTGATGTTTCCTGGTTTGATCCATTCACTTCACCAAACCAGACTGATGTCAGGTTTTGCAGTGATGCTGCTGAGGTGTCCCTGGTGCCCGAGGCCCAGCTCTAACACAGGGTCTGGAAGTCGTGTGTTATTGATCGCGTTCTGGTATTTGCCACTAAGCACTTTTCCCACAGGACAATGGGCTACTAAATCAATACAGTCAGACTCAGTGCCAGACGCATGCAGGCGGATGGCAGGGGCTCTGTGGAGCCAGTCGTCAGGGAGGAAGACCCAGGAGGAACCTTGTCTCCAGAGATATAACCCCGTCTGTCACAGAGGACAAAAAAGCCAAGCCTACCACCCTGAAGGAAAAGGGCTTTATCCTCTGGCACAGACAACAGAGGAAGGTAATGAGGTAAGTTATGTCCTTTCTCACCCCAGGCCTCTTCTGGGAAGCTTGCAGTGATGTGGAGCAAGGAACGAAGGGCTTTTACCCACCTCTGAGAGCAGGGTGAGGGTGCAAAAGTTACAGCAGTTCTCCAGGCGTGCGAAGAAGTCCAGGGGAGGGCCAGATTGCACGGGAAAGTAAGCTTTTCAGCTAACACTAACATTTACTTTGGGCTGGTTTTGTCTGCTGGTCTGTGAGTCTTCTTCTCTGCTGTGGTTTCTGTCCAAATCGTGTTCCACACAACATCACAGCAGGATGTGTCGACAGGGCCGACAGCTTGCCATGAAAAGCCTCCTTACCTCTTCCCACCCCCTTCTTACCATTCAGCCATGACACTGATTGCCATGTCAGATTTCCTGAGGATGTAAGGAACCCCAGAGAGGTGGCCTTCACTGAGGTGAGACACCCAGGAATTATTGGCTTGACTGCGGCTACAGGAGGCAACCAGTGGGTGATGGGGGACCTGCAATCTCAGCCTCTGCACTCCATGGCACAGGACAAGAAAGCCTTGGAACGGGAGTTTTGGAGCCCAGGATTTTGGGTGTTCCTCTGGCACAAATGAGCAGAGGTGCTGCACCCAAATCTCAGACCTTGGAAGCACAGAGTCCTCCACTGCAGGACAGTGGAACTGGAGCCAAGGACCCAAGAAAGCACTAGCACCCCTGGCTCTAAACTAATTTGTAGAAATGGTTGGTGAGTTCCACCAGATTCCTGCCTTGGGTTTTTGAAAGCTTTTTGAACTTAAAACAACATGTGTGAAGCATTTTATGCTCTACAAAATCCTCAGCCAGTCCTCATGCTGACACACAAAGAAAACCACTTTATATTGTTTTGCCAGACGCTGGGTAGCAGAGGTGTTCTCAGCTAACATATTAGAGAGTCCTGCAAAATCCTAACTCCTAAACGTGCTCAACTCCTAAGTTTTGCAAAAATAATCAGATTAGTTTAGAAAATAGCAAGATAAAGTACTTTGAAAAGAGACATCACTAAGACTTGCTTGCAACACGTCTGGTCCTACCAGTAAAAAATTTATAGAGTAAAATGAAAGTATTTACCAGAAAGATATAAACCAGTAAACTAAGGATTGCTGTGTCAGTCCTGTGGTTACCTGTTTCAGAGGGCATCTTTTCATCTTTTCAACATTTGTTCCAGTTGAGGCCACGCTTGATTTCGGTCTGGCAGGATAGCCATGGCAACAGTGTGCTTCCAGGTATTCATCTGGGTGGGGTGAAGAGTTGGACACCTTCCAAAATCCTGCTCCATGCTTTATTAACACCCTGAAACCCGACTTGAAAGTGCTACAAAATGGGGGAAAGTAAGCATTGGAGGCGGGGAGAGAGAGAAAGAGAGAGAAAAGCCGCAGTATTTGAATCTTTACCATAACAAAATACCAAATGAGGTTTCTGGATCTTGTGTAAACCCAGCCTGCGTATAATCTTATGACTTACAGTTTGCTGCAGTGCAAGTGAATACGGCTCATTGAAGAGGACACGATGCTTGCAGAGCAAAGATTTTGGGAAGCTTTTGACATGAGTAAAATAGAAGATGATGAAGCAAACATAATATTGAGAATACAGAGCCTGCCATACATGCTTCTTGGTTTATTTATTTATCCCCTTTTGATTCTTTCATATTACCATACAGAAATCTTCTACATCTGATTGTTATGTTGGAGATACAGTCTCTGCATCCCAGTACTGTGCAAAAAGCACACTGTGGCTGGAGCAGAGAGACTGAGATTTAATTTACTAAGGGCGAATTCCTATTTATGTCTCTTTATTCATCTTTTCCTTCTTGCAAGAAATGACAGTGAGAAACAGAAGCATGCCAAAAAAAACCCCACATCCATTTAGAACAGCACCACCTATTTGCAGAGTTGAAGTATCATAAGCTGAACTCTGCTTATTTAGCATCATGTGGGCCAGCGGAACTCTTCCTAAACGGCATTGGGAAAGTGAAAAAAAAGAACCTCGTATACTGTCCACTGACCAGAACAGAGGTACTTAAGAAGTATGATAGTTACTCCTACCTTGGTTGACACATTAGGCGTTACACTGGATATTTCTAGAGCTTGAACTAAAGATGAAAAGCTTATATGTTGTATACTGCAAGAAGTGCATGGCCCTGGCGCTGCACGCGTCACTGTATCCACAATTCCTGTTTCTTGCAAAGTGCCCAGGTAGCTTCTTTCCCCATGAGAGGAACTGGGCTTGTTGGACTACCTGACAAGGAACATGCCTGGTGCATGGGATCACAGAGCAGAAGACAGAGCAATGCAGAAGGGTAAAATTTGTGGGTTTTTGTAAGTAGGTGTGGGGCAGATTTCGACTGATCTGCTGTTAGTGTGTTATAAATGCACTCTCAGATTTAGGATCTGTCCAAATATTCTGAAGAGTAATTTCATTTTTTAACGACTTTACTGCAATGATTGATTGCTTTCATAGGCAGATTTTTGTCAGTCAAAGCATTCAGAAAGCAGGGTGAGAGGAAGAGGGTCCAAATTTACTCATGGGCAACACAAATACATTTTACGTAAAGGTTTGCTTTTGCAATTTCTTTTCTTAAATTTCTGTTCATGTTTTTATAATGCTGTATAAATTTACATGTGGAATATATTTTAAAAAGAAAAGAAAATAAGGAAAGCAGTGGATTTTCATGGGTATCACATCTAGTTATCTTCTCATTTTGAAGACACCGCAATACTTGTCTCACAGAGCTGGCCTTGTTGGCCGCATTAACCTTGTTCTGCTACAAGGCCATGTATAAATTACTTCTATTACTGATCACATACTGAGTTTTGGTTTATGTTTTGTCACCAGGCAATTTGTGGGCAAACTGTTGTGGCTCAAAAACTGCTTCAGAGGTAGCTTAGCTGTTTGGGCAGTGACGATCACCCCAGTAGATTGGGAGCAGTCCCATCCACCAGGAGCACGAGTCAGAGACTTGACCCAGGAGAAGGATGGGGGTAAGATTTTGGGGGAGCAGACCTAGGGGAATACCAGTGCTCCACAGATAACACCTTCTGGCAAGCTGCTTGCAGATACGGGTACACGATTGAAAGTGAATGAGTTAACACATTTAAAGGAATCACCATCCCTTAGCAGGAAGTTATTATCCTTCAACTGAGGAACAGTAGCTCTGTGTGTTCTGCTCTATTGCAATGTTAAGGACAATGGGTTAGTTTAAATCATCTTAAAGCATGCTGTTTTGATAACTGGCTTCTGTAGGAGCAAGCCCAGATTTTGCATCAGTTTTTCAAGGAAATATAAGCCATTATAAAGTTTTACCAGGCTATTTTGAGAGATGTCCCACTGATTCTCACAGGTACTTTGGCTAGTCGGTCTCATTTGGAGGACTAAGCCCCGAATTTGAAGATTGCATATGCAGGATGTTTTGAATTAGCCTAATAGGCCTAGCTGGACTTTTTTTTTTTTTTAACGGGAGTTTTTGCTCTTGCATGACTCTAAAATAGTTGAAGTGATTTCATAAGAACTTAACAAAAATGTAAATGAGGAAGTTCACTTTATGAAAAACTACCCTGAAAATGGTAATGCTTTCTAGAGAGAAGCATATGAAAACAGGGATTTAGAATAGAAAGTTTTGCAGAATTATCAAGTGCAACAGTGTGACTTTTTGTAGTATAAATGGTTTATTTTTTTCACATTCTGAGTTTTTGTAGTTTTAAAATAATTTTTTTCTTTATCTCTCATTAATTAATTTGCCTGTGGTAAACCGTATCCTAACTCCTTTGCTCATTCATTGAGCTATAGAAAGACTTACTGTTTGGATTTTCTATCTCCTAATCCCAAATTGAATGGAATTCTAATAAGCGTATATCCCAGGAAGCCTAACTATATAATCAAAACAGTCTTTTCCAGGACTGCCCTACTGAATCTATGCTGTGTAGGTATGAAGGGAAGAGAAACAAGGTCCTTATAGTGCAAAAAAAGACCATGAGACCTCCACATGAATCATATTAATTTGACCATCTAATGGGTATATTTCTGTTTGTGCTGTCTGGAAAGAGAGAGATTATAAACATCTCACAGACTGCATCAGGTGAAGCTTAGAACTCTGTTCTCTGTGGCTCCCTCTGAGATTTATAGAATAAAAGTGTAATGCAGAAATAAAGAAAAGGCACTTTTTTGGGTAGAAATGAGATCTTATTTGCACATATAGATTTCTCTTCAGGTAGCAGGATCTCTGCTCACAATTTTGTGAGATGGAATAAGATGGCATAATGAATAATCTAGCAGATAACAATTGCAGAATAGAGCTGTACAAAACACTAAGGCCAGTTCTGTAATATGGGGTGGAATTCTAGAGTTTGGTCTTTCCCTCTTAAAATGAAGAGCTTGATAATTGGGACAAGACTTGTAGAAATCACCATTTTGGGGGACCCGCTGGCATGACAAGTCAGACACAATCTTATTAGTCTTTAGCAGCTGCCAGGATGACTCATATAACTCAGGTAAAAAGGAGAGGAGAGGACTAAACGATACCATTCTTCTACTTTCCAGCAAATCAAAGACAAGCTGTGCTGTTTCAGTCTCAGTTACAGCCATGCCCAGTAACTTCTATATTGCTGCCTTCTTTCTGTCCTTAGTGTGGCGTTGGGCTTTGACTAAAAGAGGTGTGCTGGCCTTTGGAAAGAGCCCTCCTCCCACCCTGCCTTCAATTTTTTCCTTACTTGCTGAGACGACGGAGGGAGAGGGTGGTAGTCTTTCTCTCCAGCCTGCAGCTGGAGGAGCAGCACGTTTCCAGTATCAGTCCCATACAAGTATTGTTATTTTTCCTGTCATGTTTGTTGGGGTACAGCTTTTCATTTATTTTGCTTGCAGAAAGACAGGAAAGCCAATCTGGAAAAAATACCGCTCACATGTCATCAGTAATTACTTGGCCGTGGTGCCAGGCATTGGCTTGCTGACAGTTTCAAGGCAGAGAGTGGGTGAGACCCAGCTGCAGCCAACAAGAAGAAAGAGGGAAAGAGATCTTAATCTGACTTGGGCTTCGCCTACCCTCCCTTCTTTTCCCCTCCATCTTTCTCCTCCTTGGGGAGCCACAGCTATTTCTTCACACAATTAGATCTGCCCATTCTTCACAGGACTGCCAGTCCCTGGCCTGTACAGCTCTCGGTCCGCTTTCTTCCACTCGTTAAGCGTAACATCTAAGGAAACAACTTACTCTTAGGAGGCAAATGCCTCCTGGGAATAGAGGCCTTGCCCCACCTCCAGGAAAAAAGATAAGTTTAATCTACAGAGGGTGTGAGAGCAACAAAAAGGCTCACGATTCTGCAGATGGTTTTCAACATCTATTTTTAAACTTGGGCAGTTTCTGAAATGAAATCTATAATGTACTTATATCTTAAAAATCATTTAGGTCATTGCCTGGAAAGGGTGAATAGTGTTCGTACAACAGCTCAATATGCCAGCCTCGAGTAAAGCATTATTGGATACAGAAACTAAGAATGCCTAATATTGCTCAGGTGGGAGATCTGGGGGGCAGGAGAAGTACCGTGATGCATGGAGAGTCAGCAGACAGGACTCGTCTCTCCCTGACAGCACTGGAGAAATGCCTGAAGCAAGGTTTGCAAAGTGATTACACGATGAGTGAAAAGAGGCTCACTGTGGGTACAGGACAGGACGCTTTATGCTACTGACTTTATGCTACTGGTTCAGGTGATTGGTGGCTCTTAACACGGCCAGGCTGTGAGATTTTTGAGATTTTCAATAATTTTTTTTATGGCTATCCTCATTCGGAGTTAAGCCAGGATCCTAGTGTCAACTGTAGTGTTGGTCAACTGTAGTGTTGGTCAACTGCCACAGTCTTCTTTCCTGTGGCTCTAAAGTCGTTACACTGTGGTGCTGAATGCTGCTTACACAACGTGAAAATGCTGGGGTAATCCTGCATATGGCAGAAACTAATGTCATATACCCACAGTCTCAAAAATGTGACAGGGGCAGTAAAACCAACACAGGCAGCACATACAACCAGTGAACACAGTCTTTAAGGCTGCATATTCATACTCTTTCCATTCTCTTCAACTGATCATCCATAAAACCTATTCCAGAAAGCTGTAGAGTCCACTAAGAGAAGCAGTTTCCCCCCAGAAGCCCTTTGTGAATGCAGGCTAAGACCTGGGAGAAATTTTTATCCATCTTTTCCCTCCTCGCCTTGGTTGGCACAGCTGATGTACTGCTGAATGGCTGTTCCTGTCCTCTTCTTCCTCTTCACTCACATCCTTCACTCCCACAGACTTCTGCACAGCAGAAATCTTCTCTCACTACCCCAAACCGATGACAACATCCCCATTGGCTATTACAGAGCACGTTCTTAGAGAAGAACAAAAAGAGAAGGTACCTTCTCTTAGAGAAGGTACCAAAAAGAGTTTGCCAAGAGCCTGATATTAACACACAGATTGCATCTTCATTCCAGTCAGCTTGATGGTGTCTTGCTCATTGGACTCCTCATGCAAATTAAGAGGTTATGCTCAAACTGTGTCCTCTGAAATCTATTCCTGCACTGACATTTTTCTTTTCATCATACACAGAGATTTGCCTGAAAGTCATGGTTTATTGATGGGAGGTCTGTTGATGCTGTTATTGTTTTCAATTTAAAAAAGAATAATTTCTGTTTTGAGGAAAAAAATCTAAATAATTCAGGAGAATTTACAAAGAGATCTGAGAACACCTGACAGCATCAGTTCATCGGTGCTTTTTTATGCGACAGAAATGAGAGCGTGTTTCTTTGTCGTATGTGCTAAAAAACCCAGCTCACACGGAGAAACATTTTTCTCCCTAGCTACACCACCACCAAACTGTCTAGCACTTGCCAACATGGATTTAGCTTGGATTAATCATCTTAAAGTACAAAAGAGTGATAGGAAGATACTCTCCACTTTGTGCAAGCTTTGTCTGGGTTCAGCAAAGAGGAGATCTGGGGAGCCAGCATGGTTAACCTGTGAACGAAATCTGTGTAGACACAATCAATAAAGCTAAGAGTTAGGTACTTCACTATTGATTGGCAGTGCTTTGATTTAAGAATCCCATATTAACCAGTGATAAAACATGCTGCACTGTTTGTCTGGGTCTTTAAAATGTACTTTGAAAAAAAAAACCTGATCAACTACTTTTGGTGGGTGGCCACATCTTCATGTGCTCTGCGCAGTGTTATGTTTCAGCCATGTAGGAAAAGTCACAAGGATGAATGAATATTAACATGGAAAAAACCTTTTAGGCTTACAGAAAGGCAGGTGTAAATTTGCAACTGGTACTTAGCAGCAAGGGGGACCCAGAAAATTTCTGTTAGATTTTATGTAAGTGATATAGCTGATAATGTAGATCTGTTGCTACCAAACTCTTATCAGTATCATGTCAGTACCTATCTGTCTCAGTATTTATAACCTGCTAACAACAGGGAAGTGATGTGGTCTAATGACCTGAGGACAAGACTAGGAGCCAAGAGGAAGTGGGGAAAGGAAGCTGCACAGAAGAACAACTTCTCTGAACAGGATGTCTGGTCCTGCTGCAGCCCAAATTTTGTCATATTTTCCTTTGGATTTCAGTACATCTTGGAGGGTCATTCTCCTAACTCTTTAGGCATGTTTACGAACTACAAAATTACATGGCTGACCATGGTATTAATTTGTCAAAACTCCACTTTGGCTCGTCCCTTCATTGTGGTCACCTGGCGCAATGCTAGGTGTAGTTGCCTCCCTTGGCAGAGCCAGGGAGACTCAGTCAGGTCACAAAGTCACTTTCATTGCAACTCCTCAAAGTCCGATTTTAGCAAGACAGCTTTCCAGTGTGAACATGGAAACTTTCTGGTCCACCTCAGGTTATCTTGAGAGATATACTAGGATCTCTGAAAGTGAAAGCTTGGATGTTTTCCTCTTGTCTATCATTTTCCTGAATGTTTCTGAGAAGTATGGGTTTTAGGGAGAGGAGACTTACCTGTACCAAATTAGTAAACTGAATTTCAGTCGAAACCTCCTCTTTCTCTCCAGGTTTTGTTCAAGTAAGTGGAAAGTCAAAGCCACCTCCTTCATATACTTTGGAAAAAGCTCTATAGCTAGAGAAAGCTCTAGGTAAAGACAAGGCAGGTGACTGCTAAGGCAGAAGAATGATCATATATGCAATGTTTTCTTTGCTTGTATTGGACCTGTAGAAGACCAAACTGGAAGCAGTTGCTGCTCCTCTACCCAAGAGAGGGTTTCCACAGGGCAGTGGCAGCAAAGAGAGCCCATTACAGAGGCAGAATGGCTGGCCAAAATCTTCGGGGCTCCTCTTGCCTGTTCTAGATGTGACCCTTCCCCTTTTCCTGCTTCCTATAACAGCAGTGGTCATGGCTTTGCCTTCTATTTCAGAGCAGCAAAATTCAACGGTTCTGCGAAATACTGAATTGGCTCTGTATACCTACGCCTAATGTGAGAGGTGTTACTTTTTACTCCTGTTTGCTGATGACAGCACTTACAAACCTGCTACATGAGTCACAGGGGATGTGTGGAAGATGATCCCAGACCCACTGAATGCATGCATTGCTCATAAATGATGAACTTGACAGGCAAATAAGACAAGGGATGAACACAAAGCTGGAGAAAATCAACAAGTCTCTGTTGAGGATGATTATATATCCGTCCACAGCAGCAGGTACCTGGACCTACTGGCTTTAATTCAGTTATTGCCAGTGTACAGCAGTGCAAATGGTAGAAGAAACAGCCTCAGGAAAAAGAGAGTCAAGCAATGGGGATGAGGCTGTGGTATGGAAATAGGATTAGGTTTGGCCATCTTAGTGTTTCAGTTGTTTGATGAGTTTCTGTCCTCAGTATACACAGAACTTTAAAGAAGCGATATTGTAAGAAAGTTCCTTTGGCCAGGGTTTGTGTCAGGTAAGGGTGAAAATAGACAAATAGATTATGGAAGATCATTCCTATCTGCTAGAAAGAGCAGCGTGGAAGAAGGTGCGGATATGTTTGTGAGATAAGAATGAGAAAAGAGTATTATGTGAAGGACGATTGATGTCACAATGAAAACATTTGCAGTGATGTTGTTAACAGATGTAGGAAAATGTGAATAATTTTTTTTATTGTTCTTTAATTTAAATTCCTGTTGTTTTCTTTACAGTGCCAATAATTTCTTATCCTTCCTTGTCCTTGTGCTACGTGGGATTCTCATAGAAGAGATGCTTTGTACTACATCTCACTTTTGTGCTGTGATACCTAAGTTGGTTATGCTCTGGAATGTGTTTCTGGCAGCTTGCCAGGCATGGATGGATGGAGGCAAAGAAACCCTTTTTGGAGGGGTGAGGGTTAGGACAAGGACTGGGGCTGGTAAGCATGGGCATGGAACATTCTTTGCTACAATTTTTTGAGAGTTTGTAAACAAAATGAGGTTCCTAATTAAAGCAACCACTAAACCGTTTAACTTGCATAACTAGAACTGACTCAATAGATTAGCCCAGGTCTCACTGACCCTGGCAGAGTGACAGGGCTTGTATTTTGTGTGGATGAAATGTCCAATAATTTCTCCAGAGCATTATGTGCAAATAGGCTTTTCTTTAACAGCAGGCATGCATGTCTTCTTCCACCTTCCTGCTTATTTTATCAGTCAGCAGATCTTAGCTAGACAATGTGAGAAATCATTACTTTCTCTTCATCTTTTTGTTCCTATATGTCAAAAAAAGGACCGCATGTTTATACAAAAAAATATGATCCTGTTTTCTCTACAGGGGATGCAAACCTTGCCATATACCACCTCTGGTTTAGGGGTTTAAATGGAAACTCTTTCTAGTGTATACATTGGTAGCAACTGGAGTTTCTTTCACTATTACTTAAAGCTCACTCCCTTTCAGAGGCAGGATGCTGGGTGGATCCATGCCCACATCCTATGTGGCATGTTTAAAAGACATTTCAGCCCCTAGTAGTCTGAATTAAATATCAGTAACTTTAAAACCTAGAAAGGGCAAGCAAAAAGTGAGAACAAGTAACTACCATGTTGCTGCTGAGCTTTACCCACTGTGTGTTCTGGACTTTAGCAGCCGTACTTGAAGCCTGCATAGCATTTCCAGACACGCACCTCAAAAGCACATTGCAAGCACCACAATGAGCACCTTTAGAACATTAAGAATTTCTATGCACTTTCTTCATCGATGGAGATACAGAAGTGGAGATGGAGAAGAAGAGATACAGATACCCAACTGAAGTTCTCCAAAGTACTACATGTTCCATTTAAGACCTTAATGCTGGTAAGAGTAGGGAAAGAAAAGAGAGGACAGAAACATAAGGGCAAGCTTTTACTTACTTCACTGACAAGTGAAGATAAAAGATGGCAGAAAAAGAGAGCCATCAATTGAGGGAAGTGATGGACTATTTGTAATAGGAAGCAATTAATGATATTTTGATTTGTTCATTCATTGTGTTTTTATCTGTTATCTTTCTAATGTGAATTCTTAGGTTCACTCTGTTTCACAGAAGAACTGAATGCCAGATACTTCAGGTAAACATGTACTAAACTTCAAGCACATGTGCTAAACTTCAACCCTGTGAGACTGGTCTCACTGAAATCAAGAGAACTCCTTGTGGTGTTTTAAGATTACGCATGAGTGTATCCTCTTTTGAGGGTAGCATAGAAGAGACAGCATATAAACTATATAAAACTATTTCTATATGTCTAAGACTCATGGTTTAAACTGAGAGGAAGGAGGATTCAGTGACTGAGGAACTTCCTATTCAATACTCATGACACAACATGAGAAATGCCCTACAGGGTCAGAGCATGGTCTGTCTCTGCAGTCCATGTCCAATGAGGCAACAGGAGATGCTGTTTGGAGAAAGGCCTGCAAGCCCAACCACATCCTGTGGTACCTTCCCCTCACGCTTCCCAACAACCATGGTCGTTGGATGAAGAATGTCTGAGGGGTATGTTCCCTTCAGAACGTGTGTTATGGACCTGTTTCCCACAAATTTCTCCGACCCCTTTTTGAGCTTGCTGCCACTTCATGCCTCCACCGCTTCTCACAGCAGTGAATTCCCAAAGTTTACTACCTGCTGTGCAAATAAAAATTTTGCCTCTTTTAAACCCATTTTCTAATAGCTACAATGTTTCCTCTCATTCTGCTATGCGGAACGATTTTACCTTTGTCACATGCAGCTTATCCACTGTCTTTGTGAAGATCTTGATCACATCCTCTCCAGCCTGAAGAGACACAATCTGTTTTCTGCCTCTCTTCGTAAGACAATTCAGTTTTTGTTCTGCACTACAGCAGAAGCTCTTAGGTCTAGTTTCCATGGCCTGAATTTCATGACATTGTAGCAAGTGGATATGAAAAATTATTACGGTAATGAAGACACTGGTTAAATGTCTGTGACCCAAGTCTGCAGTCCCTCTTCCTCTGAAGGTAATATCTGGAGGTAGAAGGACCGTCTGGGCCAATTGGTTTCTGTTAGGGTTCACAGTAGCCATCGGTTCCTAAAGAGGAATTATTCTCATAGTCGTTCTCTACTGATTTTTGCAGGTAGACCACAGTCAGTGCAAAGACAGCACTTTGCTATGCTTCAAGCATGGCTTCAGGTTTTTTAAAAAAAATCACCCCAAAATTCTAGGTAAGGAAGTAGATAGTTCAAAAGGAGGAGGTGATAAAGATTTTGTGCCAGACCCATAGCTGGTATCACTGAGCTCAGCTGTTGTACTAGTTTCTCCAGTTTACAGTAGATGAAGGTCTTCAATAAATTTGTCAGGTAGCCCTGTGTTTATATGGAGTTGTAAGGCAATCATTACATAGTTTATGCTCTCAGCTGGGCTAAACTACAGATCAGAGAATAATTTACCAGTGTTAAGGCTAGTGGTGTGGTGTGTTTCAATCATGCATTAAAATCCTGTTAGTGTTATCAGGTCCCAATTTAAGAAACAGAGGCTTCTCTATCCTCTCTCTCTCTTCAACTGTAGGCCCCTCAAACGGTCCTGTTTTCTGCAAATAAGACAAAACAAGGAAATGAGCTATCATCCGTGCCTTTCATTGAAGCACATCCGCTGTCCTCTTGACAGGTAAATCTTGTGAATATGTTCACCGGGGCTGTGATGTTGTTGTTTTGCATTCCTCTTGTAACGGCATGTGATCACAAGTGAATCTGAGATACTTCGGAGCAGTACAATAAAGACCCGGTTTGTTTGCTGCGGTACTGTCAGAGAGAATATTTTAGCACCTGATAGCACTGCATAGATTAGGCCTGGGAGGATGTCCATTCCTACTTAAAACAATAGTAATCTACATATTTTCTATTGATGGCTTCTCCTTGCACTGGGTACCTGATTCACTTCTAATCAGGAAGGCATTGTATTGGTGCTGCATGTATAACCAGGAAGGTGAGCGGAGTGTGGATTAGCGTTGCTTTCATCTCCTACACATTTTAGAGGACTAGCAAGCTAAATTAGGGTGAGGATGCATACTAAAGGCTTTGAAGTACTTGTTAGCAAGCAGAAGTTTGATGTATCTGACCTTCACTAGAAAATGTTATGCCTTTCATTAATATATGTCCTGAAATAAATCTATTGGTTTTTATTAACTAGGTACTTCTTGAGATACGGCAAAAAGTAATTTACTTCAAAGAATGAGGAATTATCAATGTTATATGCATGCCGAGACAAATGAGTTCTCTGAACTATTACCCAGAAAATGTTTTTCAACTGTGAAATGCATGTAGTGTCTTCTTTTTTTTTTTTTTAAATGAAAGTATCATTCATTTCTAGAGTGGTTTTTTTTTCTCAAAAACATAAATATGTCCATAACAGTGGCTGTTGTAGGTCAGAACAAGGTCTGCTTAGTGCAGTATCCCTTTTCTTGCAGCAGCCAAGAGCAGATACCTAAGGGGAACTATAAGAACAGGGCAAGCATATATCTTATTTTCCTGAATGCTCTCCCAGCCTCAACCATCTGAAGCTCTGGGATTTCCTGAGCTAGACATGGTTTCTATGTAGGTAATAACCGTTTATGAATTTCTCTTCCTCTGGCTTTCTCAGGCTTCCCTTGAACTTGTGTAAGTGGCTTCCATCCAGAGAAGTTTTGCAATTTCAACATTTGAAGAGTTTATTGGCTCAAAAATTTGTCTGCTTTCCCTCCAGATGTATCAGATGGCTTAATAATATAAAGTTATTAAATCTCTGTGCAAACTTTGTCTGCCTCATAGCTTTACTGCTTTACTGCTTTACAGCATTGCTGCTACAAACTATACTATATTCTGAAATGTCTTTCCCAATGGTATTTAAAGCTGTTCATGCTACCTATTTAATAGCTGCAAGAACATTCACACTACACAATTTTAGGCCTCTAATTAAGGTTTCTTACTCACTAGCTAATCTCCTTAGACTTGCTTTATATTCAGGGACAGAGGTTCTGATGCAGAATTATGTAAATTAGAAATGTAACGCAGTGCTCTACACTGTCCTCTGGAGCAGCCACTTGACTTCTGCAAAGGGAATTTAGGGAGACTAGCTGAAGGACTTCAGGTTGCTTGGTATGAAAACTTACACACATGACAAGAAGGTACAATGGCTTGACTAGAAATGAACTATGTACTTTCCAATCGTAAAAGGAGAGACAATTTTAGATAAGCAGAAGGGTCTAAACAGGAGTACAACAAGATTAATATTATGGTGCTCAGAAAACATTAAATGCAATTTCTGCAGCACTCAAGTGATCAAAATCTTGTCTTGATAACTGTTATATTTAGAGCCATTACAGGAAATAACAAAGAGAAAAGTAAAAAAAACCCACGAACCCACAAAAAAAACCCCAAAACCAAACCCCAGATTTATAAGGAATCATATATTTTCGCTATCTTCCTTACAGTATTCACAGATTAAGGAGGCAAGAGGAGATGTTTGTAGAGGGAATATTTTTTATTAGGGCAACTAAAGAAGTTGAAAAAACAGGCAATCTTTCAGACACACAAAACCTCCCAGAGAAATCCCTTATATGCTCGGTATGTTGTCCGTTTTCTGGCTATATTAATTGGTCTGTTTACTGGCCTATTTTTAGTAGGGACACTATTTATCCCTACAGAGTTGTATGCTACTGTTTCCATTTCTCCAGCCCTTTTCTCTCTTACCTGCCTGTTTTCTAATTACCATGCCATCTCCCTAATGCCCAAGCTTTGTCGTAGGCTGGACCCTGAAAAAGTCGCTAAGACTTTGTTGTAAGGGGAAAAGGAAATCTACTTAATCAGAAACTTCTGAAGCTTAATAGTCCTTCTACAGCCAGAGATAATTTGTGTCTCAGGCTGAGAGTAAGGTAGGCGTCTAAATTGGAAGAGTTAATCTCCTCTTTGGTACATGGAAACGTAGAGTAGATTACTATCCGTACATGACCAAATTTTGATGAGATGAATCCCATACTTTAAGAACAGGCACCTGTCCTCAGTGAACCTAGGAGTCTGTAGTAGTCCTATGTTTCTTTGTTCTTTAGTAAAAAATTATAAAGCTAAATGCCTATTTAGCCCAAGCAGAATTACGTATCCAAACATGAATTTGAAGTTTTAAGGTAAATGTTGAAAATTCATCCATTGAGAAAATAAGTAATGTTTCTTAAGATAAGATTGGTTATTTGATAAATTGAAGTTAGCGGTACTTGACAAAACTGTCTACTCCTTTTAGAGCCTATCTGCATACAGTTTTACAATTAGTGGTCATATCAAAAAGATAAATGAATTCAGTGCTGTTAAAGCTGTGTCCTTTAGGGGCAGTCATATACCAACATTCTGTTTTAACAGAAATAATAAGAAATATCTGCATATGCCAGCAAGGCTTTTTGAGAAAACAGCTGTGTGGAATAGATGCCAATGAATCTTGTTCAAAGCAGCATGGAGATTTCTAATTGTTATTTATATTCTCTTCTTAATCTATCTCTGATTCACTAATGAAATTAAACATCTACATAGTGGGGACCAGCTTTTCTTCTTAATTTATAAAGATTATAATTTTGGAATTAAAAACCTGAAAGTCTGGCAATTAGATCATCTTTTAGAAGTTGGCATCTGCTCTTCAGAGGTAATATTCATACATCTTTTTAAACAGAATTAGTGTCTGCATAGGTATTTTAAGCAGAATTTGAAACTCTAGGGTTTGAAAAAGCTACCAAAGTCATGGATATATTACTAAAAATTATATTCCATTTTCAGTTCATCTTAGGCGAGATGCCAATTCTTTTGTAGGACAGACCTGCTGGTCTGGGACCCGTATTATTAATCCCAAATTTCAAAAGATAGGAACTGCTGGTGGTGATGAATAAACCATGAATTTAATACCAAATGTCTGGCCGTCCTTGCATTCAAACTAATGTGTTGCTCTCAGCTTGCACAATGGAACATTTTTTCTCACAAGACTTAAATTTCACTAATAACTTTTGTTATATTTTTATATTCTGATAGTCACATTAATTTTTACTAAAAGGAAGCTGTATATTGATCAGGATTGGTCTCACTGTTAACAGAGGAAGAAGGCCTTAAGAGGTTAAAGATAATTTTGTATAGACAATGAACTTGAATGGGCATCTTCTGAGCCTTTTGGTTTTAAAACTGAAGTGCAGAACTCCACACTTCAGATCAGTTTGAAACGTGACTGTAACAAGTTTTATAAGCTTTTGGAAGCACAAGTTCATTTTCCTGTTATTCTGTGGCTGAATTGCCACCCGAGTCAGGAAAGAAATTATTTCTAGGATGGAAATACAGCTGAAATTGTTGATAATCAAGATGTTCAGCTGTTTTACTGTGGCTGGCAGCCAAGGACTAAAAGACCTCTGCTGTAAAAAAAAAAAAAAAAAGTTAGCAAACTTACATAGCCAGAGATAAGAAAGAAGAAGGTTTGCAAAGACCTTATAATATGCTAAGATTTGACTATTTTTACAGAATATACTGATCAGAATTTCCTTCCACTGACTGTGGGGAAGAGGCCAGAACCAGATTCTGTATAAGATATTCACTCAACCTGCCTTCAAGCACCGGTTCTGAATGGCCCTCAGAAGGTATCTGTTACATAGGGAGCATAGGGAGGTTGTCGTCAACAACAGAAGCAGGTTACATATACATATGTAGGTCCCTGTAAATTAGGGCTGGCCTGTAGGCTTTACTATAAAACATATAATAGCAAGAGTTCACTGTAGAAGACCAGGTTCGAGACCAGCTGAGGAACCCGAAGGTGCACAAGTCCATGGGACCTGATGAGATTCATCCGTGGGTCCTAAGGGAACTGACAGATGAAGTTGCTAAGCCACTGTCCATCATATTTGAGAAGTTGTGGCACTCTGGTGAAGTTCCCACTGACTGGAAAAGAGGAAACATAACCCCTATTATTAAAGAGGGTAAAAAAGACTTGGGGAACTACAGGCTGCTCAGTCTCCCCTTTATGCCCGGCAAGATCATGGAGCAGATTCTCCTGGAAAATCTGCTAAGGCACATGGAAAATAAGGAGGTGATTGGTGGCAGCCAACATGGCTTCACTAAGGGCAAATCGTGCCTGACAAATTTAGTGGCCTTCTACAATGAGGTTACAGCATTGGTGGATAAGGGGAGAGCAACAGATGTCATCTACTTGGACTTGTGGAAGACAACTGACACTGTCCTGCATGGCAACCTGGTCTCTAAACTGGAGAGACATGGATTTGACAGATGGACCACTCGGTGAATGAGGAACTGGCTGGACGGTCTCACTTGAAGAGTTACGGTCAACAGCACAATGTCCAAGTGGCGAGCAGTGACAAGTGGTGTTCCTCAGGAGCTGGTACTGGAACCGGTACTGTTTAACACATTTGTTGGCAACATGGATGTTGGGATTGAGTGCACCCTCAGCATGTTTGCTGATTACACTAAGCTGTGTGGAGCAGTCAACACGCTGGAGGGAAGGGATGCCATCCAGAGGGACCTGGACAGGCTTGAGAGGTGCGCTCCTGCCAACCTTATGAAGTTCAACACAGCCTTGTCTTCGTGACTCACAGTCAAACACACTGAAGTGATTTTAGCACATTCTCATGATTTTAATGTTTGATCTTGATGTTTTTTAAGCAAAGTTTCTATTATGCTCCTTAGTTTTGTCTGATAAAGAATAGGGTAACTGGGCTCTGTCATTGCGCTACTCTTAACAACTTCACAACTTCTTTGTTGAAACAATTTCACACAGAAAAACTAAGTCAGAACCAAAGCTTGGCCAACTAAGACGTTGACACAGAGACTCCAGTGACTCAAGCTGAAGAATTCATGTCCCTACATTACCCATTCTGACTCTTTGTAGCAGGTTACCACTTCCCCAGTGTTAAGTGGGATAGGTACATGTATCGTACCTACTTCAGTACAAAATCAGCCAATTTTGTTTAAAACCGTATTTGCCAACAGTTTAGGCTGGATCCTCTACTGAAATACCTGAGGCATCCACATGTATCGTTTCACCAGTCCTGCAGCACGGCTCTGGCACAAAGACACAGCCAAACAGCAACAGCATCTTGTATCAGCAGCAACTTTTATTAAGTGCTGATGTGTCAGTGCTATGAGAGCGGCAGAACTGGTTGCTGATGTTTGAAGTGCAGCCTTCAGGCATCAAGTAATAGCATCCATTTGATTACAACTGCTACTGGAACAAAATTTATCTAACGAAAGTCATACAGTTTAGTCGCCCTGGCTGCAATTTCTGGGCTGAGATTTTTCTGATTTTCTAACAGCTGGGTTTACACTGATGGTATTCAGAAAAAAGTAGGTGAAGAAATCCTATCTGTAAGCACTGTTAGAAGAGAGGAAATAAAACAGTCCTACGGTACTTGTGTATTTTAGTGGTATAATCACAAAATTCCTGATTTTGGACAGTTCACTTCATAAATAGGACCTTAAAAATTACATACCTTTTAGCAGAGAAAAAATTGAGAAAGTCCTAGGAAGGGTTTCCCAGAAGAACCATGGGGGCTGGAACCCTCACCCCCATTAGCACCGCTTACTGCAGCATGTGTTACTGGTCGTGTGAGCTGGGAGTGGCTGCAGGACTGTGCAATCCCATCACCACTGCAGCCTCTGTCACCCCTGGAGAACCTCACAGCTGCCTAAATATAGCTTATCTGCTCTTCATGATGTGAAAGCATTAGCTTTCAGTTATCTTTTTTTTTTTTAATAGACCATACAGTGCTCTATTAAAATGTGCTTTTTAAGAAGGAAATGTCTTTCTCAATCTATTTTAGCTCGAACTTCTATATAATGTTTCTATTCAATGCTTTCAAATGAATAAAAATGTGTTAGCAGAAGAAACCTTTATGTTTAATGGCAGGGGGTAAGAAAAGGAGAGGGTGGAAATCAATCTTTCCTGAAAACATAATACAGCAATAAAGGACAGCCACTCTTGAGCACTGTTGGCTGCTTTATGATTTTTTTCTCAGTTCAAACAAAGCTGTATTCAAAACAAGGATAAACATATCAATGCTAATTTTATATAAGACTCTTCCTTGTATAGTAATTTCACCTATTCTATTCATATAGCAAAGAGCAGGATTTCTTTGATCTCTTCCTGCCATCTATGTTTTGCCGTTTAGGCTACTACTTAATGTCTTTTGTTCTGGTATATATTTGCTAAAAGTGGTAGATCATTCTGTTTATAATCTACGTAACTGTCTATATTTCTGCCAGATGTCAGCTACTGTTCTTTCCTGTTAAAGTTCTCAGGAATATATCACAGTAAATAACTCACTACCAAACAACAGAAAAGGGGGATGATGTCTCGGGTTCCCATGTGAAAATCTTGGTATGAATGAGGAATATTTAAGTTTCAGTTGTAATTACGGACTAAGAAAGTAACAAAACCAAGGTGACTTCCATGGGGTAAGATTTCTCCCAAGATGTTCACACTTGTATCATTAGGTAGATTAGTTGGGTTTTTTATACTCAGGATCATTAGCTGTGGTCCACACGCCTGTCTGTTACTGCTGGTTGGAATGAGGGATGATACTTCCATGACGGGCTTGCTTACTTGCTTACTTACAGACTTGCACTTCCACCCCGGGAAGGTGTGACAGACAACTGCTTTTCTGCCAAGAGATATCAGCTGCAGCAGTCATCAGTTTTCTACACTCAGTGTTATATTATGGTACACAAATCTCTATTTTTGCCTTATCAAGCATAGGAAAGGCAGTAAATTGCTTTTCTTTTTGTTGGGGTGGAACTGGGGGATGAATGGCAAACAGATATCTCTGACCTCATCAAAAGCATCAGAGGAAATTCTCCAAATTAAACTGTCCTCTGCTCATTTGCTTTAACATTTGTTACTGCTTATCACAATATCACTCCATTCTTTTCAGCTTTATAAAATACTAGGAAAAATAATCCCTTTTTCTCCTATCTCTCCACCCTAATCATGGAAATGATGGTCCATTTCAGATGGACAGTGATTCTGTGTGTCATACCCACTGATGGGCATGGGACCATCAAACATGGTTCATGGTCAACATTTGGTTAAAATTAAGTTTACTTCAATATGAATCTTACGCAGAATATTGTGGCCTGTATTTCCAAGTGTTTGTGACTGTCTGTGATTAACACCAGCTATTCACTGACTTCTAATTGAAATTTTAAGTGTTAAGTTGAACAGCCTCACGTGGCCTACCTGCGTAAAAGTCCTCCAGTGCTATATCACCACAGGTCAGTTCAGTGGGGGATCCTGTACTATCAGAAAGGGAGCAGTTACCATGGCCCCTTCCATAAGAACCTCTCAGCTCAATGTGTCTTTTTATTACCTCGCATGGTTTGCAATATTCAGATATGATGGTCTTTGGCATGTTGTGAAAACAGTGTTTTTGAAGGGATGTGAATTCAGGCTGCAGACATGAGTGTGACAGGGGTGTGTAAGAGGCTGGGAGAACTTGGTGACTCTGCTGGTGTGCAATTTCTTCTCCTTTTTTCAAAAAGCAAGGTGGTCCAAGCATCCTCACAGAAAGTTAGGGTGTTTTTCCATTGGGCATCTCACCCTCCACAGTGCAACCTTGGTCTTCGTTTGAGTGGGGAGGGTGGGTAGCATAGTTGAGGCTAGAATCATAGAATCACTTGGGTTGGAAGAGACCTTCAAGATCATCGAGTCCAACCATGCACCTACACTGCCAAAACCACCCCTAAACAATGATGCTTGACAACCTCGTTTTCACTTCCTTGTGAATGCTGTTATTTATTTTGTTACTAGTTTCCAGTATATCAGCATCCTCGCACTTTTCTCAAGCAGTGAATTTCACTTTGCTTAAAAACACAAAGCAATCTGGTGACAAAAGCATTTAAGAACAGATTAAGGAGACGTTTGATTAGAAGTAGCTGGCAGGCACAGAAGATGGTGTTACTGCCTCAGGTAGTGCGTAGTGGGATGAAGAAATGCCTGGAGGAATTTTGTGGCTTCAGATCATTATCTGCTAAGTCTCCTGAAAGCTCCTTAAAATTCTAAACCAAATTCTAATGGCAAACAGCACATCCACTAAATCTTTCACCTTACAGTTTCATACCCTTCATGCAGCCAAGTCCAGTCTTCAAGCAGAAGGAAAGGGGATTTAACCTTCCATGGTAAACTAGAGGAGAGTAGAAGCCACTCTGGGAATGGCGGATCATTCAGCATTTCACAATTTCTGGAAAGGCTCAGGTTTATGGGCTGTTGTAGAGAGCTTTGGTGGATTAACACCTACAGAGGGTAGCACTTGTGGCAGGGTAGCAGAAGGGATGTGTGCCTGCACCTCAGCCTTTCTAATTCACAGTACAATGCAGTGGTGTGAAGGCATCAGCCTTCTCAGCTGTTTCAGATGAGATGCTATAAATTGGGATTGCTAAAGGGAGGGTGCATGCTCTGGGGGTAGTAATCTCTGGCAGACAGTCAGGAGAGGCAAACTGTTGTCATATCTCTAAATTACCAGCACGCTATCCGCTAGAGCACCTCTGACAGAGTCTTTAACAGGTGAAATGCAGTGCCTAATCCAGCTGTTCAGATTTTTTAAAATGACATTTTTAATTGAGATTATCTTCTGGTTCTCTAACTGAAATAAGGAATATCTTTCAAAAGATTTCTGTAACAGCACACAAGAGGGAGCAGGCAAATAGATATATCTGGTCTGAAAACATTTTTTACAAAAAAAAAATACCAATGGCCATGATTCAAAACATGAAAATCAGCTTTCATTTTACTTCTAGGGAGCCAACGGACAAGAATGAGAACATCTGGGAAGAGCCCATAGTGCTTAGTCACTGCACTGCAATGAAACCTATTTCCATTTAAATCAACTTCTTTATTTGGCATTTTCTAAAATATCCTCCAAACAGCACAGTATCATTCCTTTTTTACAAGGTCAGCTCATTTGTCCTCCAGCTCGATCACTTGAACTTCATCTCACTGAACCATTTTAAATCAGGCATTATGGTGCATGTTCTACAGTACCTGTTGTTGGACGTAATCATATGAAAAAAATCTTTCAGCTGACTGCTTGGAAAGGGAAAAGGATGTGTTTGTGGACCACAATACTCAGAAGAACTGTTTGCTGGGCTAATTAGACATAGACTAGATTTGTACAGAATATGTCTCCGTCCCTTGGACTCTGCTACCTGCACACAGAGAAAAGTACCTGTAGAGGGCAGGTAAAGCAGTTGTATTCAATTTAAAGAAAGGTAAATAAGGCTAAACTTGATGCCTTTGAATATGTCAATTACTGTAAACAAAATGTCATTCTTTTCATGATATATTAGGAGTAACTTTATATAACCGATACATACATGGAGAGAGTTGTATGCATCACAGACGATAGCTGGCAGAGCTTTTCAAAAGCCTCGTTAGCTCTGACTCGCAGGATTTGTGGGTACACTTTCAGATAATCTATTTTGGCCCACTCTTAAACTTTACTTTGATGTTCAAATTCAAGTAAGTGTAAAAATTCAGTGCGAGGTTTAGGTGGACTGACCCGATTTTGCATTAGTTCCAATTTAATAAAAATCTCTAGGTTGTGCCAGAAATTGTCTTAGTTTTGCTCAAAACCCACGTAAAATTGGGCCAGATTTTGTCAGGCTCCATTAACTCTTCCATTATGGAAGTGCCACACAATAATGTTGCATAAATTTGCTGTTAATGGCAGCGACAAAGAATAACTTTTACACAAGTATCATCATGAACCAAATTCTTCTATCTGTTACGTCTCTGCAAACACAGCTAAGGTAATGGAATCACATGATTATAAAACATGTAGAATTTGGGTCTGTATGTTCTCCTCCCTAGTGTGTTTAGCAACTTAAAAAGTAGTTCATAAGTCAAAGCTACCTCCCAGTCTGGTTCTCTTGCCCCAGCAGTACTTATTCAACCCAGGAAAGGTCTCACTGACCTTGGCAGCTCAGATAGGTAATACATTTTTACAAAACTGAACTTCTTTTCACCTTTCTCCAGCAGGAATAAGCTTTGACTCTTAAAAGGGATGAAATTATACAGTGTGAGATGCATTTTCAGACTTTTTGAGTACTGTTTTTTTTCTTTAGGTTCCCATTGATATTCTTATTTTCTGCTGAAACACATTTTTGCTTTCTAAATGAACAGAGGAATCATTCAAAGGCAAAGTGTTTCAGCCTGAGAAGGGACTCAGAAAGGAATTTATCTTGGGTGTTTTGACCAGGCATGTGGATAAACACGTTCACACACACTAAGAAATGTCCAGGCATCGTCCTTCACAGGAAAGTTCCAGTTTTGACAGAGGTTTAGTTTTATCATAAGTTCAGTTTTTGCACCAAAAACATTATTTAGGGTGCTATCACAGTATTCATAGTTCTTGCTCAATGGAGGTCTGTTCACTTCACATTTCTTTTTCAAATATCAGTTTTCCCATTTTGGGTACCTCCTTCATAATAAATCTACTATTTGGAGGAAAATCTCTCCATCCAAACCCTCTTGAACTTTGAGGTTTCTGATCTGAGTTCACATTTTGAAAGCCAGTTACTGCTTCAAAAAAAGCAGTTATTGGTGGTCTGGTGTATTCAAACCAAACAAGTTCAGGATCTTCCACCTCCCAGGTCAGGAAAACGGATTTGAGTTAATGAAACTTCAGAAAAAATACAAATTTTCAACTTTATTTTATTAAGGCTTCTGAGCTTTTCAAATTCATATTTTTGTTCTGCTCAGCATCTATGAGTTTTGAAAACTTTTTAAAAATAATTATGTCTCAGTTTTGGGAGCTGGGGCTTTAAAAATGCATCAAATATTGAATGTTGGTTAAATTCCTGAAATTAAAAAGTCATTTAAATTGCCCCTAATCTCTTTCTGATAATTCAAAAAAGAGAGCTAAAATTGCTTTGCTTGTCCACTACTTGGATCTTTTTGTGGTTCCACTTTAGTATTTCATATATTCATATTTCATATATATTTCATATATTTATAATTCATATATGAATTACAAAAGTAGTCTTCATGTACCTTTTCTTTTTTTTAATAGTTGCTTATTTAAATTGCTACGTGGCTCTAAGGTTTACAACCATGTAAACATAACAAAAGAGAGTCTCTGTATTAAAGAATGCTGAATGTCAAGGTATGGGGGTCAAGGCAAATAAACAATTATGGTTTGTATTGTCAGACAGAGTTTTGGTACATCACCAATAGTCATTGTATGGCCACGTTTCACAGGCATCGCAGCAGGGATGATACCTCTTTTAGATCCACCAGTGCATTCCAGCTTCACGCTTCCTACCTATTACTTGTCTCGATGATAACTTCTTTCCGTCATTTTGGTCCAATCTTTAGAAATCTCTTTATTTTCAAATTAAAGTTATTTTTTTAATCCAAACATGAATCTCCAAATCATTTCTCAAATTTAGTGCTACCAATGAAATCTTAGTGAAAGTTAAAAAAAACAGCTGTTGTCAAAAAAAAGACCAAAACCTACTAAAAACAAGCATATGCAGCAAAATCATCCTCTCCTTCTTCATTGACTTGTGTCCTCTGCTTTCCTGAGCTGTAAAGACCTCAGAAAAAGCTATTTCCCTTCTCCTGCATTGTGCTGCTTTGAAAACCATAATGATAATGAACGAACAATCTAGCAGTCTATGTTGATATTGCTGAATTTAACAGAAGAAGCAAATTGCCCAAAGTATGCAGCCTCCTCAAGGAGATTGGGACTCTGCATGGTCTTATTGAAAAGTTCAAATGTTTCCATATTTCCTTTTAATAAATCTCTTATTCATGGAATGGTTTTGTTCGAGTTGCTCTAAAAAAGGCCTGGAACGGTTTTGTTTGAGTTGCTCTAAAAAAGGCCCCAGAAAACAGGAAACTAATAATAGTCCTATGCTTGGGGGAAAAAAAAATATATTAAGGAGTCAGATTGGATTTATATTCCTTGTTTTTTTCTTTGTTGCTGACACTGCTTCTCCTATAGAAAAATAATTGTAATAATCAATCTACAGCTCTCACTTTTGCTGTAGATTGGATAAGCTTCTTGGTTGCTATTCCATAACTTAAGGGAGTGGAGCTGAGCAATCCCACCAGTTAATGAGGAATGAGTTCCTCTGCACCTAGTTGGGCCCAGATCCCAAAGCATGTGCACAAGTTTACTATTGTGAGTAATTGTATTTTTAGACAGGTTTTTGGAGCTGGTGCTATTTTTGATATCCTGCTTTCATTAAAGGCAGTGGGCACCAGTTTACACCCTTTATGTTTTCGATGGCCTAGTACAATAGCAAATTGTTTGGCTTCCACTTAACTATATAAGCATAAAATAGTAGCAACAAAATTAAAGTCTCTCTACGCCTGAAAGTCATAGTATCGCTGGGATGTGGCCGTATAATTTTACATTAATTGACTTTAAGGATGAATAGTTAAATCTAGAGCTAGTGGGGCATATTTGAACAGAACACCTTTTTTTTTTCTTTTTTTTTTGGAAAATGTCGATTTTTAAAATCAGAAGAGAATACGAAATCCTGTAAAATTCACAGTGGAACCAAGAAAGATACCAGCCCACTCTAGGCTACTTGTTATCCCCTGAATAAGACAATTAGAAGAATAAATGAGATCTAGGGCAAATCTCAGCACTGCCTGATTCAGCATCATGTTTATGGCTCTGGTCTGTGTCTGCCCTCTCCTTCATGGCCGTCCTACCAAGTATCACCTGTTCTAAGATGGTCTCTTTCAGCATCAGTTGTTTTTTAGGAATAACAACTCAAAACTACTGAAAGTCAGAGTGCCAGGTTCCCTCCAACCTCCTCCCCAATATAAGGCAAGAGCTTCAACCTCAGTAGGTAAAATATCAAGCGAATGAACATCCCGGCAGGCAAGTGGCTCTCCGGCTGTTTGTCTCTCTCTCATCTTCAAAGGAAAAATCTAGAATGTCTTTATTTCATCGCAGGATGGAGCAGGACAAAAATGTAAATCCCAATCCCATTTCATGGGACGGGGAAACCACTTGTCGGCCCGGTTTAGCTGGACTGCCTAACCTACTTTGAAAACCTTTGGTGCTGTAATACAGGGCAACAACCCTGGGCTTTTCACTGTGTGCAGCTCTTTTACAAGCCAAACTTTGTAAGTCTTTCTCCTTAACTTGCTCTCTGACCTTTTTTTCCATAGGGCAGAATATTGGGAAGCAGGTGATGTTTGGAAACATAGCAGTGCAAAGCAAACTGCTCAGATTCAGCTCTGGCATGAGGGATCATAACCAATATTAAAGCCATTTTCTTTGGTGTGCCCAGGGTCAAACTGAATTGCTGTAAACAAACCGGTCTGCATCCCAGAAAAAATGTTTATGTGAAATGGTGCTTTCCCTGCTGCCTTCCCCGCCTTCCCTCTTCCCCTTACAAAGCTGCTAAAAGCAAAAGGCAAACCAGGATTCTTTTTTTTTTCCCCCAGTAAATTTAAAGGGACAGGAGCTGGGATTTTGCACTTGTGGCTGTTTATCTTTAGAAAATAGTGCCGTTGTTACACAGCCTAAATACAAGAGGCTCTGCTGCTCCCTTTGCTGTTGGGTCCTCTCTCAGGCCTGATAGTGCTTCCTTCCTGACCTCTCACAGCTTCCTGCCTCCAGCCTTATCGCAGCGAAAAACTTGACACTGTACTGGCTGCTCCACTTGGAATGCGTTTACATTCTGTAAATGGAAATACCCTTACCTTTACATTTGCAAACAACTATCGTCTGCGGATCACTCGGTAATTTCCTTATTTTTTTTCTTTTAGATATGTTATTTGAAAGAGATAAAAGAAAGGGGGGGAAGAAAAAAAAAAAAGGAAAGGGGAAAGGAAAACTCTTTCTTTTAGATTCACTTTTCTGCAATCTGAGAATCCATCTCTCGGGATGCTGAAATCAACATTGCAATAACTTTAGCAGCCCTGTGTCAGTTTAGATCAGTTGGGGAACATGTCTCCTCAATCTAAACACTTTAAGAGGAGACTCTTGCAGAAGTTCAGCAGGTAAAAGAAATGAAGGTGGCACATCAAGATCCAGTGTAATTGCAGCCCCAGTGCAGCAATAGCGTTCTCCACTTACAATACTGTTTTCCCCTGATGCTTTCATAGGAACTAAAAAGTGAAATATTATGAGCCTTTATACCTCGTATGACTGTAGGGATGACAAAAGGATGATTCCACTGATTTAAGCTGACCAGACCCAGTTGTGTGGACTTGAACAATTATTTTAAATTAGAACGCTGGATTTGCTAGAGAGAAGAGCGTAGTCCATCTCAAACTCTGCCCAATTTGCCTCAAAGTCAAGCGGAACAAGTTAGCAACATCTAAGTGTAAATATAATATATTTTTCATGCACTCTAAAGGAGAAAAATATTTTTTACAGAAATTCTTATGCACATAGAGGCCATTTTATTATCATATTTTAGGGCCAGAGGAGACTATTAATGATCATGAATCCAAACTCTGGCATTCACAAACCTTAAACATCATCAGCTTTCAGTTTGATCACAATCATAAAGAATCCAGATTACCACCATGTCACATACTCCAATGGAGCTCCAATTAGGGGAGCATTCCAACTATGTTGAGTTCTACCAGTTTCCAGTCATTGGAACATCTTGTGGTTTTCCTGGTGCACTGCAGCACTGTCTACTATCAAAAGTGTATTCCTTTTGTAAAATACTTCACTCTCTCTTGGAAAAATTCAGTAGATTTCTTTTTTCGTCCCTTTCTCCAAGGTCTAGTTTCCAGCTTAAATTTTTTCCTGTACTTTTAAAAACTATGTCCAAATCTTTAACGCATTTTTTCCAAAGTGTAATCATTAGAACTGGACATAATATTTGAATAGTGATTTCCTTAATACCATATACAGAGGTCATATTACCACTTTATTCTTACGTAATATGCCCTCTCATGTGTGGATTTCTGTGTTGTCTTGCAAGCTTATATTTCAAACAAAGTAGGCTCAATTTTAAGATCCTAAATGGGAGTTAATATTCAACAAAATTTAGATCTGTAGTATTATTTTATTAATTTAATCTAGGATTTGCAGTGTCAAAGGACTCATTTCTATGTTTATCTGTATTAGGAAAAAAATGGATTGACTCCACTAAAGACAAATGTGTTAATCTATAGATGTCTTATATATAAATGACAGAATTTGTTCAATTAAAACACTGCATTAACTTTTCTAAAATCATCTGATTAAATGAGTGTAAATTTTGGGGGCATTTTAGAATATATCAACATAAAAGATAATTAAAAGATAATAAGATTTAATTTGTTTTAGAAAATTGTCTTGACATCACTCTCAGGCAAAAGAATCAGAAAATACCTTAAGGACAGTAGCATGGTTAATTAAATAGTTGTTTTAAAACTAAGTGAATTCTTAATTTTTCATTAAATCAATTTGATTATTTGGAAAATAAGTCTTATCAGATATTTGGTAACTTTTTCTTGAGCTATATCTTTTTCTGGATAAAAATACCTATTTCTATATTATATGCACCTCCTAATATCCCATGTGGCTTTCTGATTTTTTTCTAATTATCCTTATACAAATTCCTTATAACCCATATTCAGCTGAATAACATCAGTTAATAAAGAGATTTCAGTAAATTATTCTACACGGGAATCTTCCTCCGATCACATAATGTTTTGGTCTTGTTAATTTTGAATGCTTAAGTTCGGCCATGTTGATTTTAACAAAAACTGTATGTCTGTGCACACACGCACATATACACGTATGTAAATGTGATTATATCCCTCCCTGCCTTCTTTTTCTATACCACTTTCTGATAGTATTAGATACCAAATATTCCTAGGGAAGAACTGTATTTTTCCACATTTGTAAAGGTGCTATGAGACTTGTGGATGCTATTGAAATACAAACATTATATGGTAATAAGAGACAATGAGTGGATTTATTTCACAGCCTAAACACAGGTGCAATCTACCAATGTATGCGTTAAAGCGGATTGAACTGGCACCTCAACCTCCCTTCGGCTGGCAAAAGAAAGAATTCCTGAGTGGGAGTTTCCCAACCAGTCTTTCCTTAGCAGAAGAAGATAACAATACTTTAGAGTCATAACCTCATCCAGTTTAGGCATAGCCTCCTTCCTGACTAGTCAGTTGGAATATTGTAATCAGTGACATCATGGTAATGATGAGAGAAGAGCATCTGTATTAAAATACCTAGATGAAAGGTCAATCCAGAGATTGGATTCTCTAAAATCAAGCTCTTCTGTGAACAATGTTGATTCTATTCCACCAATTTTGCAAATAAACTACTGAGATCTTTAAAAAAAGGAATGTGCCTCACATATCAGAGAAAAATGGTATTGAGTGGCTTAAAATCTTCCATGCTCTCTTAAGTAAGCCTATCAGTAAAATGTCAAAGCTTGAAGTTTTCCAGCAACTCTCTCATCAGCTTGAGGGATAAGGTTAGAAAGAACAAGCACCGTTTAAATGGAATCCCATTTATTTCCACACTTCGTAAACATAATTCCTAAGAGATCCTTATTAATGCCACACACCCTTGCCGACCAAAGTTTCTGGATTATGATTTTGGTAATATAACATTAAAGTGTTGCAAGGTTTGATCCAAAAAAAGGAGAAGGAGCTAATATGATGAGCTTTTAAAACAATCTAAGGAGTAATGCAAAATGTATGTACTGTCTGGGTACTCACACCAAGTATTGAATGTATCTGTCCCACCACTGTGCCCTGCTCTAGTTTCCAGTTGTGGCTTTTAGCTGTGTAGTTGTATTGTGACCTCTGGATCCCAAGGTTGGATTGAGTATGAGAAGAGAGACTGTGTGCTTCATCCTTGTCCTGGTTTGTGCCAGATGAATGGGTAGAAAGGGATGCAAAATGAGGAATTTAAGTCTACCCATGCACCGCCAAGGAAGATGAACTTGCATCTGGGCAAACCCATTGTTCTTCACAAAAACCATTTCAACATAAGCTTAAATTAGAATTTTATGGCCTTTGCATTTTGCATGCTATGCCCCTGAAAAAGGCATGCGCCGCTTTCAATGAATAGCATAAACAAGACTTTTTGATACAGGCAATTTGTTTTATTAACAAAAAGTTACCATAATCTTCAGAGGTTATGTTGACAAAAGAACAATGCAGTTAGATTCTCTGTTCTTAGCCATCCAGCTGGTTACACAGTACCCATCACTAAAGTATCTGGTAGCTGCATAGTCATTCCTGGATTTTATTTTCATTACATTCTCACGAGGCAGGGAAATAAGCCCCATTTTGGAGTAAATGGACAATGATTTACTGACTTTCTATTGAACGTTAGTACAATGAAGTGTCATTTTTGAGAAGGCAGTATTATGAGAGACTGTGAACCACATTATGAACCATGGCATAGTTGCTGAAATTAGACTACTTTACGTACATTGCTATATGGGAGTGCTTTTAAAAATCTGGCTCCTGTTACAGGTACTGACGAATTCTGAAATTTGATACATTTATCCTGTAATGTATGCTAGTATGGTATCTGCTAAAGGAAGAGTCCTTCTTGTAAGACCTTTCTTCCAAAGCAAGAATAGTGGTTATAATTAAATGACCGGTTTTATACAAATGTCTGTGTATTAACTTATTAGACACAACAGAATCCTATAAAACAAAGTAATTATCACCTTTGCAAAAGCTAGATAAGGCAAAAAGGATTTTGAACTGCTCTAAAGAGAGCCCTTCAGGTGATGGTAGCTATTTAGGAGAGTTTATGTCATAGGGAATAGGACTGGAATGAATGTGGACTTTTATCATGTCTTACTGTACTTCCCTCCAAATACTTATTAGTAGTCTTATTCTGTGCCAGAATTTCTTGAGTTTATTAATATTCCCTACACATTGTGTTTGTTTCTGTTTTTTAAAGTTATTGCCAGATTATAGCCTGTCTGTGCCTGATAGTGGTTGTGTTTGTATATGAGCACAGGGTCATCTGATAACAAATTGTAGCACTGCGCGATAAGCAATGTTTAAAATGGGTACAAGCCAGAAACCTATGGCTCCCAGTATACTTTTAGAAAGTCCCATCAACAAAAGAAAGAGTTCAAGGTATTTCAGAAAAGGTCATTGATTACAACCAACTTCATGATCGTTCTGGATGTGTTCCTTCCTGCAGAGACATAATTACATTTGTTTTACAGTAGAACTTATTTTCAGCTTTGGGCAAGGACAATCGCTTTCAAGCATGATTTTGACTCACATTTACCAGTTTAAGAAAGCTGTTAACTCTGAGTCAGTGGAGTAACAATAATGGCCATGAGATCTTGTTTGGACCTCACACATTTAAATTTACAGCGTAGCGTTGTGAGTCGCTGAAAAGCAGTTACCTTGCAGAATGCTGACCTTGGTTTCTTTCAGGAACTACTTATTATACTGAGGGTATCTTCCAACACAGGGACTTTTCCCTGTCTTTTACTGCAGGAGTTCATGCATCTGTGCCATTTCCTTTCTTTACTTTCAGCTGAGGTACAGAATTTTTTGTGAAAATCGCTACTGTTGTAAGCCAAGTGAACCTGTGATTTCTTTGGGATCCTATGAGAATTGGATCTTCCTCTTTCCCCTGCCTTCTTTTAAAATGTGTTACACATACCGGTGATAAATATTTTGAGCCTGACTCACAAAGGCATATGTTGTCATATTTCCTAGGTATTACAAGTTCGTACAGAAGACAACCGTTTTTCTTAAGTGGGTCTTTTATCTAAGATGTGCATTTATCTGTAAGGCTGTGGTCTCAGCAGCAGGTAAGGGCTGCCTCGGGCTTGTAATATTTGGTGTTACATCCTTGTTTGTGGTTAATTTGTCATCAGCGGGATATCATGATTGTTGTCCTAGATAGGAGTGGAAGTAGTTTCCAACGTGAACTGGAATAATATAAATGGTATTTCAGATGCTTTCAGGGACTTTATGCCCACCGTAAGCCTTCCTTACATCAGGTAAGTCTTCTTCTAACCAGTTACAGTGCCTGTGCATAGCCTACAAGGATTGAGGCAAAGGATGTTGACTCCGTACCCCCTTGGCCCCAATTCGTCTTCGTTAATTGAAGACCTCAGTGTTTTGTTTTGTTTTTTTTTTCTTTTTTTTTTTTTTTAAATCTTGTACATTAGAAGTCAATGTGTTTACTAACAACTTTACTACTCCACTGTTTGAAAAATGGTGTTGACCAATGTTTTTGATAGTCAGTGGGGAAATCTTGTCACGCTACGGAAAGTTAGTTCATCCAGAAAGGGGATATGTTATAAGACAGAGTTCTTTGCTTTTCTTTTAAAGTTACAACAGTTCCACAAGTAAAATTTTTTTTCTTCCCTTTAGTTAAATTTTACCATGACTAGAGGAAAAAAAGAATTGTGATTTTACTGGGTTTGTGAATTCCCTAAAGCATGTATGAGACCTGGGTAGAGACTTTAGTAAGATCCTGTTTATTTACATAACTCACAGCCACCAAATGTTTTTCTTTTTTTCTTTTCAGAAAATTATACTTCTTTCAAGCCTTTGGGATGGCAAGACTGCCAACAGGTTCTTGTCTGACACTGCTCTCTATTTCACTGTTTGGAGATAGACCCTGCCCTGTCCTGAGTGCCGAGCAGTGTCACAAAAACTCCGATCCTCTTTTTATTTTTCCAGCTGAGCGATGACCAAAGGAACGGCCCGAATCAGAAGAAATACAGGGAATGCAACAGATATATCCTTTCAGTAACACAACTGGAAAGAGGAGGGGAAATGCCAATAGAGGCAATGCCTGCACCTACGGCTACAGGGGCGAGCACGCCTGGCTCTGAAGGGAATATTCTGGTCTCCTTACAGAGCAAACCAAATTTCATCCTCCCAAAACAACCAGGAAGATCTACAAATATGATGTAATTTGTGGTTTATTAGAGTCAAGGGGAAGACTCACGCTGGCTTCGGAACAATATTAACGCACAATCTGCTTTGAAAGAATTAGCATTACATGTTCATTTTTTTAACGTTTAACTTGTGCGTTTTGCTTACATGTTTCAGTGTTAAATTACTCCATATCAGGACCAGTTGCTACAGTTTCCTCTGCAAACTCCTTTTTTTCTTCATGACTTTCAAAATAACGTGCCATCCTTCCAACAAAAACACTGAGGGGAAATAGATGAGTGGGTACGTAATCACAAAACTATCTCAGGCAGCAGGCTTCTGAAATGTGTTAAAATCCCAATCACAACAAGCTTTTGCTCCTGCCAGTGTCTGATGAATATCCTTGCCATTTATGCTCTCTCCTGGCCACTTCCCTTGGAATACTTGAAATAGAATTAGCTTTTTAAACATAGTTTCCTATAAAACAGCTGCAGTCAATGTGCAGTTGTCCAAAAATAAGGCAATACATTACACATAATATCCAAAAGGATTTATGCTATGTCGTGCCTTTGCTAACCAAAAGCCAAGTGTGAAATAAAATAAACTTTACATCCTATGGTTTTTTTTGTAATTGTAGGGAAAATCTCAGGAATTTCTGCTGCTGTTTTTTCCTCCACTGAAATATTTATGACGAAGGAAAGGGCGCTGGGTGCCAAATTTTTAAGTACTTATCTTAACGAGATTTTCTTGTGACAAAATTGAATTAGAAACTTCCCACAAGATCAGTTTTGTCTTCAAATAGTGAATTTGGAGGGATGGGTGCGCAAAAAAAAAAAAAAAAAAAAAAANAAAAAAAAAAAAAAAAAAAAGAAGAAAAAATAAAGAGGTCAAATCCCAGATTTCAGCGCAAAATTCAGGCACCTTTGACCCTTCCTGTGTAGTGGTGCTCATTTTACTTTATGTGACAAGCACCACTTTTAATCAGACTGCACATTTTGACGCTCTGGATGGAGAAGGGAACAGCTTCTGCTCTGAGCGGTTGGGCCTCCGGCGACGGAGGGCAGCGTGCAGCCCCATCCTCTCGGATTTTATTTTCCAGCAAAGAGACGATACGACATAAAGGAGGAACTTCTTGACTTGTGGGTGGCAGAGCACTGGCACAGGCTGCCCAGGGAGGTGGCGGAGTCTCCGACTCTGGAGACATTCCAAACCCACCTGGACGCCGTCCTGTGCAACCTGCTGTAGGTGGACCTGCTCTGGCAGGGGGGTTGGACCAGATGATTTCTAGAATCCCCTTCCAACTGTTAATATTCTATGATTCTGTGCTTCTGTGACCTGCTTTTTGATGGCCAAGAGGCACAAGGAGAGCAAGCGGAGTGGGAAGCCCGACCTGCTTTCAGCCGGGATGGCGTTTTGGAGCCGGCAGCGGGCAGCAGAGCCCCCTCCAACGCCTGGAAGCGCCACCTCAGCTGGCATGGCTGGTTCCCTTCTCCCACCCTCCGCACCCAGGGGTGGCTGGGCCGCTGAGCAGCTCTCTGAAGAAGAGTAATGGCTCTCTGAAAAGATATGCGCTGGGGAGAGGAAAAAGAGGCAAAGAAAATGGAGGATGAAGATTGATGCCAGAGGGCACTGGGGAGAGGAGAGCCCCGAGCCTGGCCGGGAGGAGAGAGTAGCCCTCACTGCCTGCGCGCTGACAGGAAAGATCCACTCTCACTCTCCAAGATGGAGAGTTTTTACACATTTATGTTGCTTTTCTGCATCTGAACGGAGTTTGCTTGGGAACAATGAGACTACAAGCATGATTAAGCCAGTAAGGCTGGTGGTGCAGCTGGTGCCTCTGAAGAAGCTGGTGGGAAGAGCTCTGTGGAAGCTTCCAGAAGGAGGTGCGCTGGGAGGGTGAGTCTGAGCCATGGTCCTTCCTATCCCTCCGCAGAGAAAATGTGACTTCTAGGGAAGAGAGGATTTTGTTTATTGTCTCTTCTGTTGTAGCTGGGGAGAGGGGATAAATAACTGCACCTTTCGTGCAGCCAGGCACAGGCTCTCTCTCCAAGGGCACCATGACATTCCCTCATAGAAGCACATCCAGCTGCCTTCCACAGGGCCTGGCTAACAAGACAGAAGCAAGGCCAAATCTGCTAAAGCCAGCTTCTAAACCACTGAAAATTTGGGTTAGGTGGCTTCCGTATTCTTTCAGGAATAGAACTATGGTTGTAAAAACAGTCTTGTATAAAGTGTGTGCCGTGTTTGGTAAAGAAAAGGGTTATTGGATACGCTCTATTAAAAGAAATCTGCTGCCAGTGTTTTAAATCCTGTTGGTATGCATGATTCGGTGTGGGATTGGCTTCTTCGTGGTGCAGATAAATGCTCTAAAAGACATTGAAATTTTTGGTAACTTTGTACGTGTTCTGCTGTCAGGAAAAATAGGTTTTATAACAAATACAATTTCATAGCCTAAATTTTCTCATGGATCATAAAGCTAGACAGTACGATAATCTAGTCTGAACACCTATAAAGCACATTGAGGCATTTGGCTGATTTGGTTTTTTTTTAATTGCAAGGTGCTTCTGGGAAAAAAAACCTCATGAGAAATTAAATCTGTGCAATTCATGTGCTAAAAAGGGATAAAAAGAAACTAGCAGGATGACAAAACTGCACAAAAAGTTTTAGAAGGTGCAAACTATGCAGGACCTTTTTTTTCCTTTTTTTTCCTTTTTTCCTTTTTTTCTGTTTTTTTCCTTCTACTCTCGTCTGTCACATTCTCTTCCCTCTTGCAAACTCCTTCCTCCTCCTGAAACTCCTGTTGACTTTTGTGTTGTCTTTGCATAAAAATATTGAGCCAAGAAAAACCTGCAGATTTCTCTCTTTCAAAAGCTGGAATTGTAGTCCCTGGAACAGCTTTCACTTTCTCAAGATAGATATAGATACTTTTTAATTAGTCTTAATTTTAAGACTAATTGTTGATTAGAACTCAAATTACCCTTTGCCATAGTTTCCCAACTGGTTTGTGTCACACGTATATCTCCACTTTTAATGCATATCCAAGGCAGGAGTGTAAGGTTACAAGCTAATACGTTCCTTGAATTTCTTCTCGGAAAGGCTTTTATCTCTGTCATTTGTAGCACGTACGCTTTGTAAATAAACTGGAGTTTTCACTTCCCTGCTTTGTTATTGAAAGCAATGATTTGGACTTGGAGCCTTTCTGTCCCTCTGTAAAAAGACACTTGTTTATGTGTTGTCTAGAATATTGGGGCCTGCTTGCCAGAGGATGTACAGTAGATGTGTCATCTCAGCACAGCATATTTTGTCTGCCCTTGCTCTGTTTTAAACAGTTGGGTTGAGAAATATTTTTTTCCCACAGTAGGTTTCTGCTGGTAAGAAAAGATAACATGACTTTATGCTGTTACTCTGATCCACTGCAATAAACTTTTTGGTTTCAGATCTGGATTTTCGCCATAAAACTGATAGCTTCATTTGGCAATATGTCTTTCAAGACTAAGGTTATTATCCGATGGAAATCTCTGCTTATAAAGTTCATTTGATCCAAATTCTGTAATATGTGGTGTATTAAAAATGCAAAACATCTTGCCATTTACTGGAAGCTAATAATAGCTTGGAAATACTTTGATTTGGTGGGAACATTGGTCGCTTACAGGGTGACTTACAGAAAGATGGCATTTTAGTCCTGCAGGAATATGATCACTGTTTCCTTCCTAATTGAGGCTGCTTATGATTTTGGGTCTGTTAATGATATGCTGTGATAACAAAGACCTTTTTTCTGAAACAGCATTGTTAAGTAACACAACAAGTGAGAGAGAACTATTTCAGGTGTAATAATTGTGTTTAATTTGCCCTCTTCTATAGGCCTGACATTCATAGCGTAATTAAGGTGAAAATGAAGGTTAGGAATCTTCCTTCGCTCAGCTCAAGCCTCATGTGCGCCTCAGTCTGAACCTTTAGAGAACCAGCTTCAGCAACCCAGTACACAGGTCTTCAGAAGAAGGGCTCTTAGAAAATGGCATAGTACCAGCATGGTAGTTGCACTGGTGCTAATTCCATATTAGATACCACTTGTTCTTCATGGCATGCAAGAATCTGAACTTTGAAAGCAACTGTGTATTTTCTGTAAACAGTGAAAAACAAGTAGAGGGATTTAAAGTTAAAGAAATATTTCATCTACCCTGAGTATTCTTCAGCAGAATTTGCAGGACAACTGCCAAATTGTACTTTGCAGGACAAGTCAAAATATTTGCAAGTCTTCACATCTTTAGAAGTGATGAGCAAAAGAGCTACGTTGTAGGGTTCACACAAGAGTCCAGGGTGAAAACAAGAGATTAATTTTAAAAGTGTCTTGCTATAAAGGGATTATGACTTACTAAACTTTAAAGTTTTTGGAATAAAAATTCTTTATTTTGTATTAGTACTAGTTCTCTCATTTGGCCTCTCACCATATCTACCAAGTGCTGCTACCATATGACTACAGATAATTATGCAATAAAATCCCCACGGGAGTCCAGTTTTTCACCTTTTTTCTACCTTACTGGAAAGAGATTTTCACATTAAGGTGTTTGCTTTTCTTCAGCAGGAGGAAAAGAAAACACCTTGTGAGAACTTTGTTTTCTCTTTAAAATGCACATATATAAAAGCAACAAGTTTTGACAATGATTGCAAATAACTACATTTCCCTAACATCGCTCAGGTTCAGTTGACCTGTCATTTAAAAAACACTGTTTTCATTTTGATGTAATTTTGAAACTGAGTCTTGTGCCATGAATCAGTGTTAAATCAGGAGGAGGCATATTTTAAAGTGACAGGTATAATTTCCAAACACAACCTCATTGTTCTAAATTAAATAATTATCTGAGGACGTAACCTAGCACTCTTTAATGTGATCTTGCTTGATAAACTCTAGCAAGCTGTAAAGTCAACACCTGAGAAAAGTCCTCTTCTTAGCACCTTAAAATGTGTTTCACTTGGAATAGGTATTGAGGAACATATTGAAAAATAAAAGAGCACTAATTCTAACATATCCTCAGAGAGACTGTGCCAGTAGCATTCCCAAACCAGAAGTGAAGAAGGGTTTGCTTTTCTGTAGCTGAAAGGCAAATAGTCATGAGAGAAGTGATGGCTTGTTTTTCATGGGTCCTCTTGCGGGCTCCTCATATCAGAAGCTTCTGACGTTATTTGTTCAGATAAGGGGTTTTCATGGTACAATGTCAGATATTATGCTCTAATATATTAATCTTTCTACTTTTACTGCTTGAAAAAGCAAGTGTTGTCCCTGTGTTTCTAAATCAGTTTTCCTGTATTTCTTTCATGAAGCACTGATTACTGTGACAACTCCAGTCATGGCGGCTGTCGTGGTTAGGCAGGACACAGGTGGTCCTTGATCAGTTTTGTAGAGCTAGGAGGAGGGATTTTCTTTGCAGACAAGATTTGCTCTCTCTTAAAGCACTCTCATAATTTTGCTTAAAGTTAATTCCTAGGATATCAGTTCAAGTTGCTGTTGATTGAGATTTGACCTTAGAATGCTTAGCAGGAGCAAAAGCCACACAAAAAGAAAGAAATTTGTCATTATGGGAGTTTTTCCTAGGTGGGAACAGGTCTACTTGCATTCAAAGAATGCTGGTGTATTGTAAAGTTTCCTAACTTGCACTACGTAGGGCAATGTATCCTGTCCTACAGCAGGTAATTTTGCATACAGCTACGTTAGGAGATTCTTTAATATTTTTAATTGCCTGACTTATTTAAGTTAACCTGGGAAAAATGTAAACACTACAGAAAAAAGCACCTTGTTCCAGTTGATTACTAAAAGGGCTGCTTGCAATGTCAACCCCCGCAAAATCCAATGTGAATTTGTTAAGTCCATACCTTTACCTACTTTGCTTTCTCAACATTCATTATGTTTGTAATTGGTCTGAAAAGGCAGTGTTAAGAGCTGAAGTGGTACTTGAAGACAGTGTCCAGTGTTGCTAAGCAAGAAAAGAGACTTGTCTTCTAATCCTAAAGGCGTGGGTCTGGAAGAGAACAGACTCATCCTTAGCTAAATGATATGTGTCACAGAAAGTAGACATAATTAATTTCCTGTGGTGTGTTAACATCACAATAAGGAGTAAATAGTAAGACTTGAATTTTCTAGCCATAAAGAATAGACTTATATCGCCTGTCTGCAGCAACCAGTATATGTAGTGGAACTGCTATATTTGCACATACAAGATACCCTGCAATGGGTGACAGAGTGCCAGACTAATCTCTTCCCTTCAAACCCATCCAAAGAAGAGGAATAAATTAGTCTCGCTTTTTTTTTCAGTGCCTAAAGGACTTAATAACTTATGTATGCAGATTCTTAGCATAAATTCTTGATGGCACACAATACTTCAGCTTGTTACAGTGTTACAAAAAATGCTATTAGACATTTTGAACTGTATCCATTTTTATTGGTTTAAATCCCTATTTTTCTGTTGCTTAATTAAATAAGAGGGCTTCCACAGGTCTTATATAATTCCATATACAACTGAGGAAAAAAAATATGTATTTACAGTGGAGTTATATGACAAGGAGCTAGTTTCAGCAGTCATTGATTCTAAGACACTTATGTTGGAGCAAGAAAGTCCCCAGAGGAGCATATCCTCACTAAGTACTACCCCATTTACTTCCATCTTTTTATCTGCAGAACTTTAGGGCAGACAGTCTGTGCTATTGAGTTTAGCCTGCCTGAAATGGGAGTAAGGTACAGTGATTAAAAAAAAGAACAAACAAAAAACCACTGTTGTTTTTTTTTTCCTGTCAAAACCAATAAAACTAATGCTGCTCTGCTGATGGCGGAAAGATGCGGTATAAAAAATAATCCGAATAGAATTAGGTCTTTATCATTCTGGTGAACAGCAGCTGATTGTTACATTGAGAGCCCAGACTGCTGATGGAAACTTGTGATCATTAGACATAACCTGCCAAAATTGACTTTTTACCAAAGCAAGGTCAGAAGACTCTAGAAAGTAAATAAATTATTTTTGTTAAGTCTGACTAAACAGTACAACCTGTGGAGCTATTTGTTTTACTGTTTTGGTGGGGGTTTTTTTTAGAGTAATGCTAAAGTGATTTTGTGTAATAAAAACTCCAAGTCCAATTCACCTTCAGTGAAATTTGTATTCTTCAGTGTCTGGGACATGGTTGAAAATGGAAGGCAGGTTATGAAATAACCTAAATAGTTTTGAAAGTAAGATCTCCCAAAGTTTCGAAAACGAAATTCCATTGTTTCCCATTGCTGGTGTTGTCTGGGACTCAAGAATTAGGTTCTGATACCAGAGTACCAGCCAGTCAGCATCAAAGTATCTGTAAAGCAACTCGATTCTTAATTGCTCATGGAATCACCAAGACCCTTTTTCTTCATGTAACACAGGAAGATAAAACATGACTGTGTTACTCTTTTTTGAATATGTGTTGCTCGTGGTTTTTATAATGAACATTCAGGTTAATTATAGGAAAGAAAATATTCTATCACAAATGAAAAACACGTGCAGCATTCTCCTTGTTTTATAGTAAACGGGAAACTATTGTGGTATGGACTTCTTCATGCCTGTTGCTCCAAAGTGGAAAATTTTACAACCCCTTTTCGGAAGGATTACCGAGAATTTGCTGTATTCTATTTTTTAAACTGCTATTATTTTGCATTTGTCTCAGGAGCAAAGGTATTCTAAGCCTTTAGAAAATCTTTTAGAAGTTCTGCTTAATTTGAGAAGCTTTTTCTTGATCAAGCAAGCAGAAGCAATATATGAGATGTTTCTAAGATCCTGGAATGTAACTTCAAGAAATTACAACAGTTACAAATCGTGAGCCAAATCTCTGCCTTACACAAAATGTACCAGTGATAAATGAAGGTCTCACTGACCTAATAAAATGCTACAGATTGATATTCCTTTTGTTGAGCAGCCTGTAATTTCATTAGTTTTATTGACAGTAATTATAACAGGTTAAATTTATGGTAGCCATAAAGAAAAGTTAGTCAACCACATGAAAATGTCAGCATGCTCACTTTGGTATGAGCAGGCTGAAGATTTTTTTGGGGGGTGGTGGCTGCTGATCTTGTCTTCTTCCTGCAGTTGTGTTTGATGGCATTTTATCAGGGCTAGGGAATGGGGCTTTCAGCGTCCCTCTCACCGTTCCGTTTGTAAAATTGAAAATAGATTCTTGCAGCCTTGTGACTTTGGAACCCTGGTCTCATTTTTTTATTAAAATTGCTGAGAGAGTAGATGATATAACTGTATGACACATCAAGCTATCTATTCAGCCGGATGAAAAAAGCTGAGAATGTAAGAACTAAACTCTGAGGATTTTCAGTTCTGCTTTCTGTATGTATTAAGGTAAGAAAGTAATGAAATCATGCATTCCTTTAGCCCGGCAAATTGCCGGTTCATTGATTTGTTGGAGACTTGCCTGTGCTGGGAATACAAGACCAGGCCTGCTTATATTAAACGTGTGCCAAAATTTCTGCATATACCTGTGCAAAAATGGGCACGGGTTGCTGCTGCTGGAGGATTGTACAAACAAGTAGGGGTAATGCTACTGTAAAGTATCCTTGCCTCGACAGAGCAGCACCTCCTGTAAAGGATACCTGTGAATAAGAAAATAGCATGTAGGACCATGTGCCTACTTCTACAAAATTACCATCTTTTCTAAATAAACTTATGGCCTTGGTTAGCGTAAATTGGGAGGGGAGTGTGTGTTCTTTAGGCTGAAATTAAGAAATGAGAGGTTTGCACCTCTAATTAAATTAAAAAAACCCCAAAAATCATAAATGTTCTGGTTGCCTTTGTACTAGAGATGCTACTGAGTAGTAAAATATTTTCAAATTTCACCAGACCTCAGACAAAACTGTAACAAGCATGTCCTGAAAAAAACGTGGGCAGGTACAAGCAAGTTTGAAATAAACTCCAACAAGCCAATGAAGTCATGATAACATTTTTGGCGAGAAGATTTTAAAATAAAATTTCTATGAGAAAAATACTTTTAAGAATAAAGTATTTAGAATGCCATATCTTCAATATTGAAAAAATCCCCAATGATTGCCCACTACAGCTGTGTCATGGAGCTGGTTGTGCTAATGGTCAGTTATAGGATGAGAGACATGAAAATAATGATAAATGAGTATGAATAGGATCCCAAATTTTGGGAAACTTAAAAATCACCAAGTCTTTGTTCAGTTTCCACACTTTCACCTCCAGTACAAAATAAGGCTTTCTTGCTAATTAAGTTGGATAAATTCAGTCATTTCTTCTGTCATTAAAATTTCTATAGCATAGCACATCTTGCTATTTCAATGTTAATATTGGAGAGGCAGAAAATGTCTCTAAGGTTACAGCTGAATTTTAGTGTATGAGGTCATTTGCAAGCAGGAGTCTCTTTCCTGGGAAGACTTTTGGAATTTGATACAGTGCAGCATATTCCACCAGTGGAATATTTGTGTTTCAGAAAGGCTTTTTAAGAGTTTACAGATATACCAGAAAGATACACAAGCCATAAGTGAAAATCCAAGCTGGAAATGACCTAAAGAGCATTCTTTGTTAAGATAGCAAAAGTTGTTATGAATCCCAGAGTCCTGGCTTCCAGGCTGTTACTGATTTTGAAGCCTCATTTGAAATTGCCTGTCCCTGTACTCATTTTCCTGAATGGCAACTGTCCCTAAAACTCCCTGATCAGCAGCACAGAAGAAGGAGATACCGGTCTTACCTTCCCAACAGACAGCAAAGTGAACCTGGCAGTAGTTGAGCTTTTTTTTTATTGTCCTGTGCTCATAGCTTGAAGAACTGTGCTCTAGAGGAGAATTTGGGCAAAACTATGGTTATACTCAGGTCTTTCTGAAAAGACTTTTAATTTCTATTTTAACTTAATGAACAACAACAAAAAAAAATTAAAATGGTTTAATGTCTCATTGTAGTAGCCATTCTCTTGCAGCTTCACCTCTCCAGGTATTTATATATTAATGGTCCCGCTGAAATAACACCGGCCTTGCACCTTCCTTGGTGCAGTAGTACAGAGGGTTGCAACAGAGGACGTAGTAGTATAGGCAAGTGCCAATTTAGTGACTGTTGTTTTCTAAGCTTGGTATTATCAAATCTTAACAAGACTTTCCTAAAGCAGACTTCTTCCTGGTGGCCTGTCTTCACTGCTTCTGCAGTATAAGAAAATTAAATTAAATTAAATTAGTAGTAGCAGTGTTATTAAGTTATTAGTAGTGTTATCAAGTAACAGGCTATCTTTCATCAGGAGGTTTAGTGCTACAATGTGGTGCATTTGGAGAGAAAATTGGCTTTGTACATGCATTTTTAAATATTCTAGGAGTCCCAAGATGGCCATATTTATTCAAATATACAGCTGTTCCTCCTAATCAAATACCTATTATTAGCTTAATTTCAAAGATTTTAAAGATGGATATGTCACCACTAAGGTCCATTTTGCACAAACCTGTCCTTTGAACTGTAAAAAATGTCTTAAGATGAAAAACTGATTGCTGTAACTCATTTCATAAAATCAAACAAAACACTATCCAGAGCCAAAACATTAAATGTGCTAAATGTGCATGGTCTCCCCGTGGCATTTGTATGTGAGAACAGCATTTCTAGGCATGAACTGCAGTTAGCTGTAACCTGTTCACCCATTGTGTGAAATGAGTGTTAATTCATACGCGTCTGCAATCTAATAGTTTGTGCTGCCTAAGGAGTTACCCCCACTGCAACTGAAAACAGGCTTAAAGGATGGTAAGTAGCTTGTGTCTGGCAAGTTAACTAATGCATATAATTCTAAATGTGAATGTTGTGAAAAAAAAAAATAGTTACCCCTGGAATCTTGTACATTTAGTTTGCGAGAAGAGTAAATTGGCACTGCCACATTATAGGTGCTCTCTGGGCAACAGAAGACTTGGAGTAGTGCCTCTAAAAAGACTTCAGTCAATCCTGCATTACTTTATTTCCTTACATTGTAATGCCGCAATGTCTATCAGCAAGTATGTGAGTCAGCCTCCCCCTTGCCTGATTTCACTCTACAGATAAGGTATTGGAAAGCCAGTTAGCCTTCAGTAGAAAGCGTGTGCATGTAGTATGGCTCCTATAGCTAGATACACAAAGGGTATAAAAATATACAGTGCACATAGAATTAAATCATCATCTGTTACAGATTTGGTATTGTTGATCTCAGTTTACACTAAGCGAGGAAATAGTCTGTATACAGGGTTGTCTTGAATCACAGGAATAATGTTGAAAAGCAGAAAATATGCATCTTCTAAGTGAATATTTTTACTTTTAGACATGTAAATATTTTTTATCACCTAAAACACCATTCAAATTTATATACTTGTCATTCTGCCTCATTTAAAGAGAAAGTTTATTTCCCTAGTTTCACTTACCTTGTTATGCTTTTGTGTTATTCCTTTGATTTTTATTAAATAGGACAATTTTTGACTAAAAAAATATCATCCTTCCCAAACGTGAGAGGGCTGATTTTTTAATTTTTTTTTTTTTTTTGAGGATATATACTTTTACAAATTTATCTTTTCTTCTGTATTAGTGAACTGACACAATTGCATCTTTCATTGTCCTGTGGGTTCTTTTTCCAGGTATAGAATTCCTGGAAAGTATAGTCACCCTGCAAGCCCCACTCCATGCTCTGGCATTCAGAATTCATCTGTTTGTAGAGAGGGTGAATTGAGTTCCTGCTCACTTCCAGGTATCTGTCACAGGGACCCAAAAATGACTAAGTGCAATGCAGAACTGTATGTTTTCCCCCTCTGCTGTCACAATACAGACTACCTCTTTTTAAGTTTCTTCTTCTCTTCTGCTCTCTTGTGTGAGGTCAAAAAGCAGGGGAAAGATATCCTGAGACTCCAGGATGGCTTTTGGCACTGTTAGGTCACTGCAAGGTTATGCCTCTTCCTAATTATCTCTGATTTTGTGGACCTGTAAGATTGCTAATACTTTGGATTTATTTCTAAGGAACAAGATGATGAGTTTTGAACAAAGATTTTCAAAAACATCTGCATTTTCAATATGGGCTGCAGCATTAAGAGAAAAAATTACCCTGCAGGTCACATCTTTGAATGGGCAGAGAACCTGTAATTTTATTTTCCTGCTGGAATTTTCTTCTGGAATTTCCTTCTTGGATCATATCACAGTGATCACACTGGGACACTTTGCACTTTCTCAGGAGCCAGCCCAGGTGCCCATACTTCCCACTTTAAGGTCTTCTTAATGTTACCATATTTAAATAGTTTGGATGAAAAATTTCCTCTGAATTTGTGGCTTACGGCAGAGGGTGGGGCGGGTGTTTTTGCTTTTGTTATATATATAACGAATCATCTGAAGATGAAATTTGGAAAAACACATTCTTTAGTCATGTTGTACTATTTTGCTGTTTAGTTAATACTAAATTGCAATAATCTAGCAGCTATATTATTTGGCACAGGGACTTGAAATTTCAGTTTTTTGGAGAGAGGCAGAGTATTACCATGGCTCTCCAGCTCTTATACTTTTCATGACAAAAAAATAAGGAATTTTAGATGCTTATGGCTTCCATTAAATGCTTATGGCTTCCATTAAATTTTAAGCTAATGTAGTCAGAGTCTCTTCCACAAAATGCAGTAGCAGAGGTTAAGGAAGGCCTTTTCTGCAACTAGTCTTGAGCTACAGAAGTTGGAGGGAGACAGTTCTCACATCATGGCATCCTGGAGAAAGGAAGGCAGCTTAAAATGCAGAGTTGGAAAAAAAAGAGATGGCGTAGGATAAGGGAGACCCTAATGTTGGAGGAAGGACAAAGAAGAGTCATAAAAAGAGGAAGAGAATATGAAATGTTTGGAATTATTGAGTAGAAAGGCAATTTGTAGGAATCGTATCCTGTATAAGTGAAAAGTCCACAGAGTAATCAGAAAAGTCTACAGTTGCTATAGCATACCACTTTCCAGAGCCTGGAAATAAAACTGGTGCCATCAAGGTTCCACGTTCTGCTCACATATGGAAGGTCAATTATTTTTCCGTTCATCCTGTTCTCCTTGCTCCCATCATAACAGTCCACAAGAGGGCTTAATAGCGTGGGCTTTCTGCTGGTGTTGCTGAACCTACTAGTGGGCAGGTGTGGAACAGGCAGTAGTACTAGAGAAAAATATGGAGCAGAGATCACTACGGAAGTGTGTGGGGATGGGTGAGGAGGCAGCAGAAAGACTGGGGGGGATGGAGGAGCAAAGAGTGCTAACAAGAGGAGGCAACTTAGGGAAACCTTGGGAAGATGAAAAGGAAGATAGAGTTGTGACACTGATGTCCGGCTACAAACAGTTCAATAAATATTAAAAAAATTCACTTGATAAACTGCCTCTTGTTTGTAATCACAAAACATATTGAAGCTTTGGGTCCCTGGCTTTGCCATGATCCCATTCCCTCATGCGGTCTATGGAATTTTTTGTTCCTGATTAAGTGCCGTATGATCTTTGTTACTTGCAAATCTGAATATTGATTTTTGCTCTGTAGCGTGTTACTTCCTGACAGTCTTGAAGACACCAACCACTGCAAGACATTGATCACAAAAGTCCTTGCCAACCACTTTGGTCTAAAATTATCACTCAAGCTGTTACACCTGAACCCTGTCATGCTCTAACTGAGCTGCGTATGGGTGAAAGGGCAGAGATGAAAGAATTCCAACTACTTATTGTTCTAATACTTCTTGAATTCATGACAAACATTTCTTTTTACACCTGTTCTTTTACTTGACCGTGGCTTCTTTTTATTAAAGAACCTTCCTCCTTTCACTATTCCAGCCCTCATCTTTTAGAAAACTACCTGTTTTGCTGAGGATTTTTTGTTTTCTTTCCGCATGTTTTTTCAAGCTGCTCTTAAATTCTGTAGAAAACGATAGAACAGAATCCTGCTTTCACATTCTTTTGAATTCTGTACAAATATAGTCTGTGTCATCATCAGGGCTGTGCAATGCATTGTGATAAAAGGACTTTTTGGAGTTGCTCCAGTAGACATCTAAAATTTGCCAAGACTACAAAGGTTTCACTGAAGTTTCACAAACCTGGGCTGTCTTTGCCCTTAGCCTGGACTAGGTCGCCTTTTTTGTCAAAGTATTAAAATCTTAATTTTACATAAATGAAATAAAGTGGGCAAGAAAAAGGATAATATTTTCTGACCTCCCTCTGATGTTTCAGTTTCATTTAACTTTTATTTCAAATTAAGACTAATAGTTTTAAAACATTGATATTAAGATATTTAGCGATGTGGATCCTTCGCGAAAAGTAATATCTATGATCTACTCATATATGATATATGAGTAGATCAATATGAAACTGCACCCCAAAGTGCTTTCTGCAGGAGGCTGCAGAAAAACAGGCAATTGATAACAGTAATGCATTAAGTCTTAGGTAAGGAATTCACAAGACCTGGGTTTAATTCTTTTTGATCTCAGATTAGTTAGATGGGTTCTTGACTCTATAAAGCCCGTATTTTCCTTTAAGCTATAGTACAGAGCTACATCCCTTCAGCAAAGTATTTCTTACTATTTGAGTCATGTATAATTTACTGAAACACAAGATATTCTGCATTTGTTCGGAATGGATGGCGGAACTGTAAGGCAGACCAGGAGCGTGGGCTCAGAGAAAATGTTGCCACTATTGTTTAAATAGGATTCTTCCTGGACAGAAAAATAGGTGCACGTGGTAAAATGCTCTATTCAGGCATTTCATTAAATTTGACTGCATTTTAATCTGTTCCGTGCCTAAGCTTATAGTGCCCCTTGCTGCCTAATTCCTCCAACTCCTACCACTAACAGTAGTGCATGTGCAACCCTCATGTTCGCCCTTGGATTGCAGACTGAATTTTAGAGCTGGCACATGGTTTTGAGATCAAGTTACACAGATGTAGCTCATCTTCCATCACGTAGTTTCTATCGTGTCTGCATAGAGTAGTGAAAGGAATCGGGAAGAAACACAGAGAAGAGGACCAACGAGATACCTTTAGGACCAGCGAACCCAGAAGGCTGCACTGTGGGCAGCCACTGCTGTAGAATCTGCTTTCACAATGGAGATCGAAGTGCGATAAAGTGTGTAGGTCACGGTCATGAGTACCTGAGTGCTGACTGTTGCATGAAAGTTGATGTTCTCCACTAGCAGCCACTGTTTGTTTTTCGCTGTTGACACAGAGCTGAGATGTTGTGTCTTGTTACCAGCTCTACAGGAAAGTGCCACTACCTTACTTTGTGCATGCAAATATTTACTGGATCTTTGGAGAACCAGCTGGATCAGTCCAAAGGAGACAATCAGAGAAGTGCATACAGCAGGGTTACTACGGGGTCATGTCTAGGCTGCCACCAGGTTTTCTATATTGTCACTGCCTAGAGACAATAGGTGTGACAAGGAAGAGGTTAACCCTTTGGGACTACATCTCTACTAGAAGGAATTTCAAAGGAATCAAGAGAAACCTGTATATCAGTTTCTTGGTCTCAATTGTCCAAAAATAAGCCATGGCTTTTTTTTATTAATTGAGCAATCATCTCCAAAAATGAGACTTTTAAGATGTGTCAAGTTGACATCCAGAATTACTCATCACTCTTTTTTTTTTACATTGATACATCAGTCTCTAAGTTTTTTTGAATATGTTGATACATGCAAAAAAGTAATTTTAAGTTTTGCCTCTTTTATGAGTCCCTTTTTGGTGCCCTTATTGGTTTGTCTGAGAAATGTGAGATAGTTTCATTGCTATTATATTCTTCTAGAATATGTCTAAACTGGTTTAATCCAACCAAGCTTTAAATAAGTCATTTTGTTTTCCTTTGAAGCCTTTTGCTTCTGAATGTAGTGTGACTTAAAAAATATGAGGTGATACTAAAGCATTCTTCTCACTTTCTTGATTAAAGAACAGCTTGCAAACACAAATTCTAGAGGTACAAAATTCAAAAGACAAGTAAAAATTTTTTTAAACATTAAGTTGAAAGTTAATGTCATTGTTTATTTTTGAGATCTCTCAAAGTGTGAACTGTTATTAAACTCGGCCTTAAGGGTTTTAATTTGGGGACTTTTTTGACTTCACAATGTATTGTTTATAACTCTTGCGGGCAAGGTCTTACTCTACACAGCCCCTGTGTGGATCCAGGTTAAGTGCAGTGCCTTAAATATAAGACCACCTTTGCATATGCTCTTTAGGAACTGAAGGCTTGCTGCTGTGGTGATTTTACTTGACAAACACACAAAAATACTGTTGCAAAAATGAAGTCAATTCCAGTTATATTGCTAGGCAGATTTATTGCTGTATCAAATATTACTGCTATACCAATTAAATTGTTATTATTTAATAACAAGTTCCTTAAAATATTTTTATAAAATAAGTACAGGAGGGTATTCACCTGTTGAAATACTTGTTATTTTGTGATAAAATTAAGTTGTGAAGTACTGCATACTGTTTGAGAATTAATTTAATGTTAACTAGTGTAAAAACAGGAATAGATTTATTTGATGCCAATATAGAAAACTATTCCTAGTCTTACACTAGTATGCATCAGTTTTAATAAATATCTGATATTTTGAAAAGGCAAATATTGGCATTTTCACTAATTAGCCATGCCTACCATTGTTCCATTTGCTGGCTTTCCAACAGCATACTTAAGGAGATCATTAAATCCAGCATGATGAGCATTTATGTATATGTGTAAATGTATGTTTGGAAGGCATATAAGGAGTGCTCTTGGGGAAGCTGCCTGGACTGTAAAACATTGCTTCTCTGGAACAAAGGTAGCAGATGCTGGCTGTGCTATACTATATTTTATTTGTTGGTTGGTGGGGTTTTTTCCACGTAGATTTTGTAAAGGGAAAGTTTTTATTCAACTCTGAATATCTTTGATCTATCATTACTGAAACACATAATTTAAAACCATGCTCAGCACAATACTTGCACTAGGACTTGCATGCTTTTTTTCAGAGACTCTACAACACCATCAGAGCACATGGTGGGTGGGAACACACTGATGCCACATCCTTGAACTCCTTTGTGTGTTAAGAACAATGTCTCTTTTAAACAGAACATATATCTTAAATAAACTTGGTAGAATTAAAGGGAATAAAAATTAAAAAGATTGGGGAACTTGCCTGTCGAAATGATCTTTTATTCTGTTTGATGGGTGGTGGTGATAGTAATTTGCCACTGTTTAAAAAGTGAAAGGAATGTAACGTACATTTTGGGGTAGCAGAGTATGACTTTTCCCAATAATCCTGTCATCAGCTCATTTATTGCTTGTGACTTTAAATAGTTCCCTGAGAGCTCGGTGGGAATACCACTACCAGGGTGAAGTGGAAAAAAAAAAAAAGAGAAAGGGGGGGGGGGGAAGGACGGAGGGCCTCGTAAAGAAGAAGTCATAAAGTCTGGAGCTGTGGCCAGATTTCCTTTGGAAGGCGAGGTGTGGCCCGGGCTGCGCAGCGCTGCCGGAGGGCCAGCCGCCCTCCCCGCGGAGCCCAGGGCCGGCCTGGCTGGGGGCCAGGCAGCCAGACGCCAGGCTCCGGGCTCCCAGCGCTGGGAGAGGCGGCTGGGGCTGCCTGCACAATGGTATTATCTCAGGCCAGCCACCGCTGCAGAAACTCTCCGCGCTTCCTGTCCTCCCAGCAGCGGCACACACTGTCCGCTTTCCAGCCGATGCTGACACACTCGCCACCGCCCGGTCGCCAGCCTAGCCGCGTAAATGCCTAAAGCTACTTCTTTTCCTGGGATTTACAGGCACCGCGTGCAGTCATGTATTGTATTTTTAGCCTCTTCTGTCATGATCGACAAGAACGTGAATCACAGAGGCAAAGAGAATAAGTTTCAATTCCAAGTTCTATGACACTGGCAGAATCTTACAGTAGAAGGAATATAAATTCTTTAATAACCTAACACTTCTTTGCAATAAATGTTGATTTTAATTATGTCTAAGAAGAGCAGGATATCTAAAATCAATTCTTCTGCTCTCTGGCTTCATTTTAAATACAGTAAGTATTTGAGAAGTTATGAAGAATCATCCAACGTGAACTAAAGTTAGGAAACCTACTATAAAAGAACTTTTCTTCTACACAGTGTCTTTTTAAAAAACACCTGAGAACAAGTCTGATATTGTCTGTCATGCACGTTTCTGGCTCCATTTTGTCTCTTGCTCTTGAGCTACGTCATGTGCCCATTGGTGATGAGGAATAATACGGTCTCAATTTCTGTAAGACGTTAATGAAATATTAACAACTGACTTCTCAATATTTAATAAACATTCCCATTGATTTTAGTTTAGAAAATGTAATAGATGTTTAGTACAGTTGTATTTTAAAGACACGGTTGATTTAGAAAACCTAATTTATGATTGAGAGAGATATATACATGTGTATTGTGGTATGATGGGCCAGATTCTCAGCTGCATTTGAACTACCTGTGTGTCTGGTAAAGTGTCTTTCTGGTGGAATGGGGGAATAGGCTCTATGAATAGTAGTTAAAAACATGAACTTTTTACTTTGATTTCTGTGCAGAAAACAAATCTCACTGCAGAAAGAAGGAAATACCTTTCATGCTTACTAGTGCTTAGTCTTAAATACTCCCTTACGTAGGTAAGGGAACGTCCATTATGGTTAGTGAAGTGTAAAGAGAGGGCATAATTCAGGTCTTATGAAGTGCAAAATTCTTATTGACACGGTAGCTGTACTTTTGGTAAGGTCTGAAATGCCAATGCTGGGGCTTGTGCGACAATGAGGTGTTAAAAAGATAGGAGCCACAGGTTTTAAAATGTTTACCTTTTTTTCAGAAAAAAGTCCACGGTAATAATCACTCATACCAGTCAAGCTGGTGCAATCATTGTAATGTGACATGGTTTTGTCTACATAGTTTGACTCAGGTGGCATTATTTAAGGGCTACAAAGATGATTAGGGGGCTGGAACATCTTTCTTATGAGGAAAGGCTGGGGCGTTTGGGTCTTTTCAGTCTGGAGAAAAGACGACTGAGGGGCGATCTCATCAAAGTTTATAAATACTTAAAGGGAGGGGGCCAGGAGGATGGACTCAGTCTTTTTTCAGTGGTGCCCAGTGACAGGACAAGAGGTAACGGGCACAAAGCTGAACATACGAAGTTCCATCTGAACATGAGGAGGAACTTCTTTACTTTGAGGGTGGCAGAGCACTGGACCAGGCTGCCCAGAGAGGTGGTGGAGTGTCTGACCCTGGAGACATTCAAAACTCACCTGGACGCCATCCTGTGCAACCTGCTCTAGATGGACCTGCTCTTGCAGGGGGGTTGGACCAGATGATCTCCAGAGGTCCCTTCCAACCCTTAACATTCTGTGATTCTGTGATTTGGAGGACGGCAGTTTTCTGTTAATGCAGGAATGTTCACCAGATGACACCAAGCATCTCAATTGAGCATACCAGCAAAATAGAAAGAAATTTTTCATCTAGGTGTTTCTCTATATGCTGCTTAATGTTCATTAAATTTAAATATAAAAATAAAAAAAATCTTCTGTACTTTTCTTGGCTTTTTTAATCTTAAAAATGAATAAATGTCTGACTTGGATCTCAGGGAAGCTTTAATAGAATTTCAGGTGTAGAAAGCTTCCCGATAATCAGAAAAACTTGAATATTTGTCATATCATTATCATTTGATCACTGCCTAAATCCATAGCTCCTTTTACAGAAAGGATGGTTGCAGTGCTTTATCTATGATCCATAGGTATGACAACCCCTCCCAGAGCTGATGCTTATAAATAAAAATATAGGATGCAGATGATGAAATCAACTACGTAGATGTACAATAAAACCAGTGCATGTAGACTTAAAGCAAGACCTAGAAAATCAAGATTCTGCTTTTTCTAAATTGATACTGAAAATCCTGTGGTGTTTTATCAGTTAGTTCAGTGTGACCTACCATACATTCCTTACTCATCACTTTTATGAATGGGTTTTTTACTAGTTTTTCTACTGGTCTCACAATAGTTTATCAGTTGTCAATGAAATTTTTTAGATTTTAAAAAGGTAATTTGCCTTTAGTTTTCTGCACTCCTGTTGGCTGAATTGCTTAGAATGAATACAGTACAGAAAAGTACTTCCTTAGCGAGATACATCTTAGTTTTGCAATTGCCTTGATAGAGAAATGAAGACCCTAATTTAATAACAGATTTCTTCACATGTATTGATGGTTTACTTAAAATTCTTTCCTGCAGTTGGATCTGTACCTGTAGCTCTCACAACTATACAAATTTAACTGTACTTTTAGAATCATGTGCATGCCATTAAGATCAGATCATTCAGCTTGGTTTAAGATAATTTTACTAATAAAAAAAAAAATAAAAGGGAAAAATGCTCCACCATCTTTTTCACGCAAAAACTTTATCAGGAAGTTGCTTCACACATTATGACTGGTGGAAGTGTAGTTTCTGCACCGTTATTTCTCCATCAGACTACTTAATCCCTGATTCTGAAGTGCCAATTTGAATGTTCATTTTTCTGTGGGTTTCATTACAAAACAGGAAGTATTTATAACTACTTGTATATTGGATATTGGATATAAGCAAATATTTTCAGCAAAGAATTTTTCCATACAAAAATTCTATACGTTTCTATTAGTTTTCTGGAACGCATCTGAAATAAAATTTGAAAGTAGACTGGAAACCCATTCATAAAGTCACACCCATGGCTGCTTCCAGCTCACCAGATAGCACAAAACATCTGTATGATTCTTTCCCCGATTATAATCTTTAAAAATGTGTAATATAAGGGATCCTTAGACGACAACATTAACGGCACTTTGAAGTGAAGAAGTAGTTCATGGACATAAGAGCTCTTACGTTTCTGGTTCTGTACTTGTACTTTAAAAACATAGATGATGCTAGTTAGTTTAGCAACTGTATGTCTATGTGTCTGAAAAGATAGTGGATGGTTATTTAGTATGCTTACAGATTAAGAAGTTTCCTGCCACGGGGACCTCACAGGTTGGTCTGTTGGCCAGCTTCATGCAGACACGTCTGTAACGCTCACATGTGCAAGGCTGGTGATAGTGAAATAGTTCAGCTCTTTGCTGAAGCGTGCGAACTGCCAAGCCTGCTCAGGTGAGTGAGAAACTGTGGCCATTACTTTCTAGCTTCTAAATGAAAGACAGAGCTTACCTTATGCAAAGTCACAGGCATGTCTCAGGAGACAAGTTAGACCTAGACTTTATGACGTTAGTAAAGCAGTTTGGCATCATTTTGTTTTGACTTTTTTCTTTTTCAGTCTGATGACTTACAATGCTTCTTTTTTTAAATGAAGACTTAAAGAGAACTTTTTCACTGATCTATGAAATTCTTCCCTCTTCAATTTCTGTGAGTGTACTTAGTGGTGTTATGTACGCATAAGCCCAAACTAGTTCTCTAGATCTTTCTTTTCTTACTACTTGGTCATACATGTGATATTCTGTAAGAATAAGTACGTATATAACTGACACCCCTATTAGGATGTAAGTCAAAATCAAAACCGTATTTACAAGGTCTATAGAGGAATACTTGTGGAGCATAAAAAGGAGGTAGTACTTATCATCTATAATTAATATATTAATTATATTAAGTATATATAATATATATAAGTATAATCTACATTGATCGGATTACAGAAACATGAATTAATTTAATTAAGGGGGACAAGGTTCCTTTTGTTCATTCTGTACAGTCCATTTTAATAAATGAATTGTGTTTGTGACTACCTCCCTTTCTCCTTATTACATATGCTTTTAGTTCTTTCTGAAGATAACGTATATGTTCATTTAAATGTACCTGAAGCTTATTTTCATGTTCCCAATTTGGGAACTGGTAACACAGGATTTAGCCACTGCTTACCTGGAGGCTTAAACTTAGCAGCTGGTGTTGAACTTTGTGTTATCGGGCTGTATTGGTACCAGGCTTAGGCTGTTTTAAACTGACTCTTGTCTGTCAACAGAAGCTAGAGTTGCATTTTGGATTGTAGTGCAGATATATGTTGCGACTGCCTTTATCCCTGTGAAATATTTAGATACAATATTTTCTACAAGCGCATTTTTAGCTATTGGTTTAAATACTTAGCTAGAAAGAAAGGGGAATCAGATTAATTAGAAATGACAGCTCCATATGACATGCTAGAGCATTTCAGCAGTGCATGCAAACTGTCTTTGCAGCACTGCATAAACATTTAGGGGGAAAAGGAAGGGGAAAAAAAGGATGAGGAGGCATCAGTGAAAACTTTGAAGCTCTGGACTGGGAAAATCAGAGTTTCTGATAAGAAGGGTAAGGACTCAGCTGATATTTAAGAGGAGGATGAAGCAGCATGTGGGAAAGTGTGTTTCAGAGGGCCATGGAAGCTTTAGGGAGACTGCAGACAGGTATAGGACTCTCCTAGTCTCATTCTGCTGAGATACAGGATCTTTACCTTTTCTAGCACTTCCTGACCTTGCCTTCCAGTCTTGTATTGGCCCTGACTTCCTAGACTACCAGGAGGAAGGAAGAGAAAGAATTCCTACTGTGAGGAAAAAGGAGGTTTGGTAACACCAGAGACAGAAGGATAGGAGAGGTAGAAGCCTGCACTGCAGCCACTTATAAAGGCTGTTTTCTGTCTTGCTTACAGCAGCAGACAGCAAAATAAAACAGTAGGTGTTTGATTCTGGAAACCATCTCTTTTGGAAGAGGTGAAATATTGCACCCCTGCTGCATGGGCAGCGTAAGTTGCCCCTGGTTCAGACAGTGGCTTCTGTTGTAGCTGTATTTGCAAGTACCACTCTTCAACCTTCAATAAATCAAGACCACGGCATTCTGAAAGGAGGATTTCTTTCACTCATATGAGTCCGTGTTCATTGTGGGTCCTAGTTGCTGTAGCAGTATTTTTTGATTATTACTTATATCTGCATAGCACACACTTTAATAACTATCATGAAAGTGATCAGACTTTGTATGCCACCCTCGCATTGTCTTTGATAAAACTATACAGTGTTGTGCTGCTCATTTTCAAAAGGACTTCCACAGATCTGTTGAAATTATTGCTCATGAGGATCCTAACTTCTAGTTTTAAAGGAAAAGCTTCTTAAGTTAGAGATCCTCCCTTGGAATAGAATATTTTTCCAAGGTGGGAATAATAATTTCTACCGAATTTGTGTGATTGTCAAAATCGTTATAGACTTGAGTATTACTCACCTCTAAAGTCAAGTCAGGAAGGGAAGTGGTCAGACTCATTACATTACTATTTTCAATCAGTTAAGAGTCGAACGATTTTAAGAGGAAATTCCAGGAATTATTTTTTTAAAGTTTGGGTCAAAATGTATATATTATTTTTTTAGTATACTAATAGAACAAAAGAATGGATATACAGTTCTTGGGAGATTATGTAATTACAGATGATTTAAGGTGGCAATTTCATGGATGACTGGACGTTAGTGAGGCCTCCTGCTTTGGTGTTACCTCCCATATCCAGGTCAAGGACAAGTGCAAAAGACAGTCTTCATGTGACTGACGAAGTCACTTTCAGATGGTTCCTGTAGCTTAACCAGTGTCTGTATTGCTAAGTTGTTATTATAAACACATCACTATAAATTAAGATAAGAAAGAATGAGGGAATAAAAGGAAGAGGAAATGACTGAGACCTCATATTTCTGAAAAGGCTCCAATAAAACAATTCTCTATGAATGACGATGGAATACTTGAAACCACTTTAAAATCCCAAATTTATCTCTAGCGAAAATTTGTAGTCAGTATTGTCACATTATATGTCAATTTGACCGCTAGCTTTAAACAAACCCATTCCATACCTCCACCCTTTCCTCTTAAATGTTCCTCCTTAAAATACACTTCTTGCAAAAGGCTCATAATGTCTGGTTGCCCTGAAGAGATTTGTTTGCCAGTTGATCACCTAAATGCAGTATATGATAAGTTTAAAAATAAACTAATATAGCACTTAGATATTGACTATACTATTTAGTCATTGACTATAATATCTAGTAATTTCTGGTCAACTTCCCAGTAAACTTAAGTTGATTTTATGCCTTTCTTCTTGGCCTGTGCACATAAACACAGCATATATTGCAAAATTATTCATAGATGAACACTTAGATGATAAGTTTCTGAGGATACATTGTTCTTGTTCTCATACATTACAGCTTTATGAAGCATGAAATTGAAATTAATATTAATTGAAAATATTTGAAAAAATGGTAAAAAGTTGTTTAAAAACTATAAAATAACTACAAATATCTGGGGTCTTCTTTTTTTTGCAAAAGTTCTGGAATTTTTATTTGCTACGTGATTTAGACTGCAAATCTACACTTTTGTTGGATGATGAACATAGAATTTTGGTCCAAATCAATACAGAGGTAAGTCTAGATAATGCAGTTACACTGGATATGTTCTTTGTATCTCCCGTCTTCCCGATATTTTCAGAACTTGAAATGAAGAGCAGATGAAAGACGAAATGAAAGGGAGTTCAGAGCTGAGGCTTCTAGGCCTCACTTTCACATATGAAAAAGAACACCTTAAATATTTTATTCCATTTCTGTGGAAAAATATCTAAAAAGAGAGATACGTGTCATATCAGAGAGACATTTTATTCTTCTAGACATTACCACTTTCCACCTTTGTAAAACTTCTCAGATCTTGTACACCTTTATTTGGGTTTTTTAGTCATTATCAGATAGTATTTTTGAATCAGTGTCAGTAAGTGTTTCACTTCTGTAGGAGTTTTAATGGAAATAAACTGTTTACATTAAAATTCAGTCTGTTAGGTACCTTAAGAGTTTTAAAAGACCAAAGCCTTATAAATATGCTCAACTGCAACTTTATATTAATAACGCCATGTGTATTTTTAACCAAACAAATACATTTTCAGGTTTGTTGTGTAGGTAGTAACTGGAACCCAAAAGTCTGAGTTTGGCTACCTATAATGTAGTTAATATCTTAGACTTTATTTTTTAAAATCAAGAAAATAACCAGAAGTTCAAAAGAATGAGGGTAAAGCAGAACAATCTGGTAGAATTAAATGTATTAATGTTTTTTTAAAGATCTAGATGGAAAAATAACATTTACATAGTAATGAGAAATGTCTCATATCATGGACAATATTACGTATTCTTAGTATCTGGAGGCAGAACAACATTTTAATAAAGTTTTGCTATTAATAGTAAGTTTATCTCGTCTTACATTTCAGCTTTAAATAAGAATGTAGTAATAGGAAGTAATGAAAAATCTAACCAGCCTCTCTGAAGAGCTTGTAGAATTGAGGTGATGATGAGGCTCAGACAGATAAGAGAATTCAGCACAAGAACGAGACAGAGGTGGACAAATGCCAAGATAAAGAAACCAGTAGCATTATACAGAGATAATATATCAAATTTTTTTTCATAGACCTACACTTATTCACCTTGGGATACTCCCAATTATTTTTAGGGACCTTACTCATTTCCTAGATGACAGATTAGAGGCATTGCATTGTCAAGTCCTTGTGATTAATGAAAGAAACTTATGGAAAACCCCTGTGTCCTTCTGCTTGCTTTAATCTCCTAGAATATAACTGTGATGTCTCCAGACTTCTAGTCTGAAGCCAAGAATTGTCCAGCATTTGGAATTGAATTAAATAGGTTTGTCCATCAGAGGAGCCATAGTTAAAGCGTTCAAGATCTTGCATTAAAATATAATTTGAAAAAGGTCATGCAGACAGTATTCGCCATTCCTAGTAAGCAAGGTGATTGCACGTTTCAACTTTTAGCTTTAAACCAGAAATAGTAATAGTTGACCTCAAGCAACATAATGTCGTCACTAAGAGTATGCTACTGTAACAGCACCTTTTCCTTTCGTGCTGTTGTTTACAGCTAAATTAAAAGATGCAAATTCACTTTGTGCTCAGATTACAACATCTGCACCTCAGTTTCTTTGCTGGAGCTAAATTAAGTTTAACAAAGGAGTTGAAATTTCTTCATTTGTATTTGGAACGTAGATTTCTGTAACATATGAACAAGAATCTGAAATTAAGTATCTTACCTTATTGAATAGAGATTCGGTTTGGTACGGCGATTTTGGAAGGAGAGTAGAGCTAATTAAGAACATCTACTGAAAACATCAGCACATTCTCAAAACAAAATCTCAATCTGAATACAAAGTTCACAGCTTGGGTTTATACGGAAACTCAGATGCCTGCAGCATTGAACTGTCTGGCATATATTCAGTAGCACTCATGCAGGCAACTCAATCAGCTTTTCAAAAGGATTTTTCTCAGTATCTCAAAGCAGCCTTCAGCACACCTACCCTGCATAGAAGAGATGCTGGTATTTATGTGGTTTGTAAAGTGCTAAGCGTTTTACAGAAACTTGCAGAAACTCACTCACTTTACATGTGACGTTTATAGAAACTCACTCACTTTACATGTGACAAAAACGAAAGCAGTAAACAAAAGTTGCTACAGNAAAACATCAGCACATTCTCAAAACAAAATCTCAATCTGAATACAAAGTTCACAGCTTGGGTTTATACGGAAACTCAGATGCCTGCAGCATTGAACTGTCTGGCATATATTCAGTAGCACTCATGCAGGCAACTCAATCAGCTTTTCAAAAGGATTTTTCTCAGTATCTCAAAGCAGCCTTCAGCACACCTACCCTGCATAGAAGAGATGCTGGTATTTATGTGGTTTGTAAAGTGCTAAGCGTTTTACAGAAACTTGCAGAAACTCACTCACTTTACATGTGACGTTTATAGAAACTCACTCACTTTACATGTGACAAAAACGAAAGCAGTAAACAAAAGTTGCTACAGGGAAGGAATGAGAGGATGTGATTATAAGCTGTAGCAATGCAGGAAAGCTTGATCTTGCTACTGAAGTAATCAAATGCAAATCAAAACTATCTTCGTGAAGATAAACTTATTTTTAAATTGAAAATCATCATAAGATTTAGATGAAGTCACAGTGAGTCTTAATTTTTTTTTTAAAAAATAAAAATCCTCATTTTGACTTTAATTTATTATTCTCCTGTATGCAAAATGACAGGTTAAAAAAACAATCAATCGAAAAGCTGCCTGACAAATGGAAGCTACTTATGTTCTTTGTGAAAGAGCAGTCTGTTAAGGGAGGTGAGGAACACAAACATGGAATACAAGCAAGGAAAAGGAGATACTTCTACTTCACCTTCCCAGTAGCCTGCTGTAATTTATCACATATGAAGCAGATCTTATGGGATCTTTCTGCTCAGTAGTCACATTGCCATTGTGAGAGTTATTTTCAGTTCCTGGTGGGATTTCATGTAAGTGCTCTTCTCCAAGGAAGGCTTTGGTTCTCCCCTGTCAAGAGACAGTTGAAACAGAAGTTTACCCACCCAGTCAAAATAAAAAAATATTTACCTGCATCAAAAATGAAGCAGATAAAAGATATTAACATTTTATTATTTTAATGTTTATAGATGGCCTTTCTTTCCTATAAGACAGTGAAAACTGACAAATTAATTTCTATTTTTCTGTTCCACATTCCTGTCAAGATATTGCATACTGTCAGAATGCTGCAGACACTTCAGGGGGATGAAGATTTTTAATTATTCAGAAATAGTTTTTCTTGGGTTTGTGAAAACTCACTTTTACAGCACGTGCATTTTAGAGTAGACTTGTGGTCTGTAAAAGGTTAAGAAAAATACAGTTCCTAAAAATATTATTTTTCCCTTTTATGGATGAGCACCAGGCTTTAAGACATCAGTGTAAATAGAGTTTCCTGTTCGAGGGAAGTTTGGCTACTGCAGGAGCCCAAAGGTCCTTTGGGAACAGCTTGATAGGAACTATGAGTTGAATGTGACCTGAGGCTCCAGGAACCAAAGAGCCAGAACTGAGGGAAACACATTTCACAGCCCTTTTGTGCAATCTTAAGTCCCATAAGCACTTCTGGGAAAGTAAACCCTTCGTCACACACACAGTATTTATTGCTAAAGGAGAAGTCATGCTAATGGCTTTCAGAAATCATTTTGTTATCTGTAGATCTGTGACTTCTTTCCTTGAAGTTTGCTGTAACTTCAAAAAAAATCTGCAGATTTGCAGAAATGCGGTGCAGGAATAGGAATGCTAAACACTTCTCCATGAGTGGTAGGCAATGGGCAGGATCCAGTCCAAAACGCAGTTTTGTATTCGACATATTTTGGAATTTTCTGAAGAAAGCATGCTTGAATAACTACACAAATTCTGTTCCTTTAGCAATGTTAATTTGTCAGAATTGTGTGTTTGCTTATTCAGAACTCAGTGTTGATCCCTTTCTCCTCCTTTACTCACTCTCTCCTATTTGCAGGTGGGCACAATTTGTGCAGGTGAAGGAGGAAAGCAGGCTGAGTGGGTGAGATGACTTACTGTGATTCAGAGCAGCCACCACACATTTATGTTAATGAGGTTGCTTGTGTGAATATCACTTGGCTGGATTTTTTTTCTTCATCTGACCAAGTTTTAATTGGACCTCTGCCACAGATTTTCCACTGTGACATGAAGTGAATCATTTAACCTCTAACTCTATTCTATATCATTTTAAAAGGAGTAATAATTCTTAGTGTATCTTTTTTTATTTTTTTTTTTTTACTGGATGTGTTTTGGTAAAGAAAGGCATTATACCCTGTCTCTGAAAGTACTGCTGTAATGCAAATAATTAAAGAACAACACACAACTGTTTATTTAATGTTTCCATTTGCTTTCTTTTTTCCATTTGCTTTTCACTTAACATCAGAAATAACATTTTAAAACAATGAGTCAACATTGTTGAAAAAATCAAAGGAAGTGTATTTGAAAAAATAAAGCAGATAAATTACATTAATTGTAGGGATTGGAATGAAATAATACGTTCCTCCTTTTCTTCATAACTAATTTTCGTTTGCGTTGCAAGAAGTTGTCCTTTTGGAAGTCTGGAGAACAGCTTTCATAACTAGAAATTAATTCTGTTAGATTACCTCAATTTGATAATGCTGAAATTAAATGAGTATCCTTTTCAATGACTTAAACTTTAAAAAGTACTGTTGTCTCTCATTCTCCAAATTTCGGGTATGCCAGGCAACTTTTCTATAAGGGTTATTCATGTGAAGCAGAACATTGGGCGTGTGCTTTCTAAAGACCTCTGTAAATCAACAAAGCTATACATAGCACAGTCTGATGTAGTTACCAGCTGATATTTCTGCAAAGACACTCCAAATGAGAGAGGAAATTCCAAACTTCCTTATTATTCCAACATGCTGAGCTTGCTAGTCAATAAAAGTTTTCCAAGTTTTATTTATATTGGTGGCATTTGGCTGGTTCCAGTGGCAGGTATCCTTTGTTTCCTTACTTTCTGTTAGCTACGAACTTTTCATTAGTGATGCATTTCTGAAGCACTCCTTTTTTTCATATGAGGTACAGCAATGAAGGTATTTCCATTTAAGCATCCCAACTACATCCCCTTTTGACTAGCCAGCAGTAAAAAAGCAGTATTACAATAAGTAGTTTCACAGAGAACATGCCACTTTTGTGCATGTAATTTGGAGAGCTCTGCTTTCAGAATCTTGCTTTATAAAAGAATATTGCTTGTCGAAGGGGGAATTGAGCTTAAATACTGCACAGCTTTGGACTTCTCTTTTCAAGCTTTGGTACCATTCATGTCGTCATAAGTCAGCCAGCTTCTGCGCAAACCCAGCCAATCCAAGCTGAAGAGTAATGAAAAAAAAAAAAACATAAAGAAAGAAAGAAACAAACAAGTTGATAAGAAAGAGATGTGGTCAGTAAATAAGCATCCTTTACACTATGGTGAAAAAACTGTATGTCGGCTTAACAGCAAATAAAACAAAAGCAAAATCACAATAGTCATGTTAGTGACTAGAATGGGCATATATTTAAACAAAATCAGAAATGTAGCATCCTATTTCTAATACACAAGAAGAACAGAATTATAGGAAAATGCTAACTAGTCCACCTAGACCTGATTAGGATGTCATAGGAAAGCATCAGTGATTTAATAGTGAAAAGGACACCCAAAGAGACATATCTAGTGAAAGGCTATCTCTTACCTGGAAAGAAGATGCTTGTTCTAATTTTGGTATTCAGCTCCCATCTCTGCTCTCTGGGGTGCAATTTTCAGCTCTGTGCTGGGGCAGGTTGTCAGCCTGTTGCCAGCTGTATAACTGACAGCCAAGCAGATGTAACTTATTGCATCCCCCCTTTTTTTTTTCTGCTTAGTAGATGTAGCTTCATTTTGAAAGGTACCTTGCTTTATTTAATGCATAAAGGTATTAACATCACCTTGAAGTCAAATTAAGAAGTTGAGATGGCAGGATTAGAATGTATGAGAAGATGTCAAATGGTATTGACAGAATTTTCCTTTCAAAAGTACGGAGAGAGTTTAATCTTCAGCCATGGAAACATCCTAGAATTGTTGTGGTGGTAAAAATTAAAGGTTCTGTAAGTTAGCTGTTAGATTCCTTTTGTTAACTTATCAGGAGGATCTACATATGACAGTTCATTTTCATTTCCTTTTATTTCATTCCTTCTCAGATTTACAAGCAAAACATTCCTTTTCAGTGTTGTAAGGCAGATGAGCAGTTCGTACCTTTGTGGTATGTTTTGCTGTTATTGATATAGGTGCTCCAAAATAAACAGCTAATTGCTGGAGCTGGAAGTTTTTCAGGATTCTTCGTATGCATTGCAATCCTGGATAAAGGCATGTTTGGCTAAATCAGCTTATCTTTTACACGGATAGTCTGGTTGGAATTGTTGTACAGCATTGTTGCCAGGTATTTCTCAAACAAGAATCTGCATATATTGTTCATAAACTCATTGGATTAAAATTCATTGATTTCTGTCCTAAAGAGCCTTGGAACAAGTTTTTTTATCAGAAAATCATGCCACACAATAAAGCTTGTTAGAGTTCAAGAAGTCAGTTTTTGAACACGGGAATCCAATTTAAAGGCTACTTTTTGTAACAATGTATGTTTTAGAGTATCTTATTTATGGAAGCTGGGCTGAAAGACTTCCATGAAGAATCTTGACTTGCCAGGTTTCACAATACTTACAGAAAATATATACCGTTTGCGTACCTGCAATTCCTACTAGTTAAAAGGAATTTTCAAGAAACTTCTCTTTTATTAATACCCATGAGAAAGTAAATCCTGTGGATTTTTGCTGTTTCATTTTCACACTATTTATCGTAAGTCTGTTACCAAACATTCTACTTGGTCATAGATACAGCTTCTCCAGGGAAAGGGCGTTTGAGCATGACAGACCATAGAATAAAACTTTCTATCTGTACCCTACTCCAGGCTACCGCAGTGCTCCAAGTCCTACAACTTCAGAGAAATTAGGCATGCCTTTTAAGAACCATCACCGTCTATGATTCTTCTACATTTTATCGTCTGGGATACTGAGCTCCCCTCACTCCTTCAAAGATGCAGTATGTATTTCCTTATTCCCATACTGATATATATAAAAAAAAAAAAAATTCCAGAAACTGACTGTTTCAATGTCAATTCCATGTCTATCTGTTTCAGTAATAACTGTTGTGTATTACATATTCTTCCCAGTTAAACTCATCACTGACTTGATTCCAAACACCCGAGGGCAGTAGGCTGAAATAGAATGACAAACATAAAATCATAGGATTCTGCTAAAGCCATGTTTTTATGTGGGATTTGGCATTAGTCTCTTTAACAAGTGGAAAAAGCAGTGGTTGATGCTGTGAATTTGGATGCCTAAGAATAGCAGTGAGTTATTATAACTGTGACTATTACCAGAACTTTTTTTTTTTTTGTGTTCACTAGTACTTGTAATCATTCTTGGTGTGCTCTAGAAGGGAAAAATATCCATAAGTCACTTTTTTTTAAAGAGAATTACAAATTCTCATAAGAAATTTCCTTACAGGAAATCAAGTTGGTATCCTTTCTAAATAGTCAACAATATCCTGAATGACAATATAGTCTACCAGTGTATTTATTTCTATGAATCCATCTTCTGAAAAATATATGACTTTTTCTAATTTACAGTTACATCTTCCTAGGCCACTTTTTTTTTCTTTGACTCTTTTAATTATGGGAGGCATGAGAAAGTCGACCTTCCCTTTCCTCACCCTCTTCATTGTACATCAGAAGCCAGTATTCTTGTCTGCTGGAGTTCAGACAATGTCAAAGCAGAGGGGAAAAAAAAAAAAATAAGAAAAACAATAACTGGGCCTGTCTGCCCATCCTTCCACTGTGTGAACAGGGAGGGTTTGGGACATAGCATTTTTCATGGGATAGGATTGTTCCAAGACTTAGCAAATTAAAAAACAGTGTTTAGTAACTTTCGTAAAGGGAGTGATTTGGGGGGGGAGACTTTTAGAAACACATCTTAGTTATGGATTACTGTACACAGAACAGGTACCAATTAAATAAATATTTTTGTTTAAAGAACAGATATGAATGCAAACCAGGCTTTAGCTACTAATATTTAGATTCACCAACACAGTTTTAGGTTCCTACTGGCTGATAAATCTGGGCGTGTTGTTTAATGCTGTGAATTTCTCATGAATAAAATTTCTGCAATGTGATTTACTTTATTAGATAAAGTTCTAGATATAATGTCTGTTGCTGTTCTTGGAAAGAAACACTACTATAGTGTGTTTCTACTCAAGCACTACTTGAGTAGAAAAGTGGCATTTATTTCCCAAAACTCTTAATAAAATGAAAAATAGTTTTACTGTTATTCTGCCATTTGATGATAATTGGGTTTTAGGGGGGAGGTGTGTTTGTGACTCAATATGACTGCATCTTTTCATTACTTAGCTGGGAATTTTTTTCAAGTGTTTTAAAATGTGTGTCTAAAATGGTAGTTATACATTAAAGTATAAGATAACTTCAAAGATAGCTTTAAGAAAGAAATACAGGTTTAAATTTTCTTTATCTTTGTCGCAAAGTTTATTTGTTGATTCTGAAGGAATTAAATTGATAAATGCACTGCTCAGGTAGCACCCTGTGACATTTTAACCTCGGTTCAAAGCTTCTCTTTTAGTTCAGCTCCCTGAGAGAACCTTTGATGTTCTTACATTCATCCACCCCTCATTTGCTATTGTCTTAAGTATTTACCTTCTGGAGTTTATTTAGGAAAGGTATTCTAGGATGCAGCAGAATATCTTAAAACAGAACCATGGTAGGATAGAGATGCTTACAGAGATGTTAATCACCTATGATCTGTCATGTACTTAGATACAAATTGCGAGGTCAATACTAAACATATATGATTCTGGATTGTTAAAAAGTGAGGAAGAAACTGTATGCTTCCTTGAAAGAGATCTCTGTCATTTTATTTTTGTAATGGTCTTCAAACTTGGGTATTGATTCTGATTTTTTTAACTCCAACATTTTAGTTGAGTTTGAAGAAATTCCTTGAAACTCACTTGAAAAATAAGCTTTTCAACATATAGTTACTTTTTGTATCCCTTATAATTTTTGATATTAGCTTTTCACAGCTTTGTGTGAGCAATTAGTAAAATGCTGAACATTTGTTCACCGGAAATATTAAATAGCTCATGAGGCATTTGATATCTAAAATGGCTGGAACATCTGCCTTCTCTTCATTGCAAGGCTGACCAATGGGACTAATGTACTTTATGCATGAGTTTGAAAATTAAACTGTGAAGAATTAGCATAATCCGAGTGGTAAATGTGAAATTGGAATTGCATAGTTATGACTTTTTCTTGAGGGGAACGCTGCTGAGAGATTATTTGTTTGCATATTTCCTGAGTATAAGATTTATTTACTCAATTTTATTTTAGAAACACTTTTTTAAATTCCATGCAAGAAATATTAAGGCCTGCTCAATGAATTCACTATTTTGTTGCAGGGGTCTGCAGAGGGAAATTATAAAATATTGTTGAGGAATGAGTGTAACACGGGACATGATTTGTCTTCCCTGCAGTTTCTGAATAGTAATTCCTAAAAGAACAAAGATATACTATGAAATTGAAATGGTAAAACAAAGATTTAAGTATGGTATGAAGAAAAATCAGCAAGTTAGTTTTAAAGTCAAAACTAAATATTAGCATAATTTTTCATTAAGGTTTAGAAAACCTGGGAAAGAAGGAACTTCAGAGGCTGACTATTCTGCCCCCTCACAGTTTGCCCAGAGAAGTTGTGGAGTCTCCATCCATGGCAATATTCAAAAGCCATTTGGATATAGTACTGGGCAACTGGCTCTAGGTGGCCCTCCCTGAGCTGGAGGGTTGCCCCAGATGCTCTCCAGACGTCTCATCCAGCCTCAACTGTTCTGTGATTCTGTGGCCTGATGCAAGATCAACTGCCTTAACACCTTAACAGGTGTTTGTCAGACGTATTTCCTCTCCACCTATTTGTACTCTCCATAGGCAACACATTCCAACACTTCACAGTTTTCACCTTCTTTAGAATATTTTTCTTATCATTAAAGCTAAATTTTCCTTAATGCAGTTTAAGTATGTCATGGTTTTCTCTCCTGTCTTCTGTGGACATTAATCTATACTGCATTAACTGTCTAGGAACATGAAGACTTATTTTGCCTCCTCTTCCCTGAGGAGAAAGGAGAGGTTGCTTCACAGTCTGCAGAGTACTTATACATCTTCATAGATACGGGGTTTTTTCTCTTCCTCTCAGCAGCATGACATTGTTGACTGATGTTTAAACTGTCATCTACAATTACCCCCCAAATCTTTTTCTTCAGTACTCCTTGCTTTTAAATTCCTCATCTTTAACATAGGTTATGCCTACCCCGCTAAAATATCTTGCCTTTGTCCATGTTGAATTTTATCCTATTATGTTTAGGCCATTTGTGTAATTTTCAAGATAATTTTTATTATAGTCTTGTTCTTGAAACTCCTTGATGCCCCTCCTCACTTGCTGGAAATTTGTGACTTTAATAAATATATGCCCTCTTCTATCAGTCAGTTTGGTTAAAACTTTCTTTTTACTGCTGGTTGATCCATATAAAACTCCCTATTTGTCCTTCCATTTCAATAGTGAGCCATTGATAAACAATCTCTCATTTTCATTTCACTATGAAAAAACTACTGTGGAAATTCTTCTCTGAGTTTTACTACAAGGGAAAAAAGGTATCTGTGAAACCTAGTGCAAGCAGCATGTGTATCTCTAATGACTATACATATTTATAGAGGATCTTATCCTGAAGGATTCAAAATTTCTATGTAAATTATATAGAAGGGAATCGTTTTCACAAAAACGTAGTTGTTGCTTGGAGGGAGTATAGCTGAAAGTTTAATAAATCACAAGTGGCACCACCCAGAGTTTAAAAATGCAAAATAAAAAAATGCAGCATTTTTTTTTCTGGGGGGTCTTCCTACTTATCTTTATTAAACTACCTCAAATCCCTAAGCTAAGTGCCTGAAGTTAGGCAGTATGAAATCATTGTGTAAACAAAATTATAATAGAGCGTTGAAAGAAATTATTCAAATTGGAATTTGACCTATACTTAGTCAGCAGTATCAATATCTTTATTTTTATAAAAAGGTAAAAGAGTTTTCATATCAAATGGCCAAGATTTTTTGTATTATCCAAATTTGAGCATTTAGATGTATAAATTATTTTTTCAATATTTCTTACTTTGTTTTTCTTAACAGTTTTGTACCTTGTATATTTTGGCATCAAATAGGATTTATAAAAGAAATAATTATATCTGCTTCATTCACTCATTTATTAGTAGAGTCACTATACAAGTCAGTTGACTATTCATTATTTACTAGTTTGCTTTTCTTGTAGTTAGAGATGTTGGTACTCATTTAAAATCAAACTTTAGCTTGCCATTCCACCTTTTGTAGTGAAAATAATGAAAAAAATCAGGTACAGTAGTATTGGTTATGTAGTCATGTGTACTATACAACAAGTGCTGATTTATACACAAATGTAGCCATTTTTGTTCTATCTATATGATTTGCCACTTTACAGTTTTTTAGGATTAATATGGAAAAAGTCTTAGAAAAGTCTTTTTGGAAAAATAAGCTCAGAAAAACAGGAGAGTTAATCTGGAGTTCCAGAATAGCTCACGGAATGCACAGTGGAAGTGAAGGTTTGAATTTGGCTTAGGTTCCTCGCTACTGGTGAGGCTGGACCACTGATTTGCCCTTTTCACAACTGGTTGTGATCCGTCTGTTATTGCTAATCTCTGACTAGTCATCCTACAAAAGGCGAATCTGCGGAAGAGTCCTAAAGATGCTCTGGTTTCTCAGAGTTTTAGCAGGCAAGTGGCAGAAAGGGACTGAGACCAGTATCTTCATGGTCAGCATGGAACTGCACTGAAAACCGGAGAGAGGAACGGAAGAGGCACATGATCCATGGTCTTTTCCTACTCTGCTGCAACTTTAGACAGGTTAGTTGGAACATCTCTTTGTCCTGAGTTTCCAAAGGCCCAGAACAGTGTAGCAATACTAACATACCTTTGTAAAGCATTTATTGGATAAAAAAATAGCATATAAATGCTCTTTGTAGTGAGATGATACACAAAAGCTGGGGTTGGAAGAAGCATGAATTCTTTTTTTTTCAGAATATCCTCGATTACAAGGTAAGAGCAGTAGGTAGTGCCCTCTTAAACATGTCTTTTATTTGATCATCTTATGTTGTGGTCACACAGGAACTCTCAAGGAGTGCTATACCCCCTTACTGTCTTGCTTTAGTTCTTGTTACGCAATAGCTGTTCAATATAATGTCATTCAGCTTGTGACAAAGGGGTGAAACTGCAGCTGCTTCTGTGATCTTGATTGACAGTCTCAGTTCTCATCTTCAAGTCTTCTGAAAGGGTAGTTCTCAGCTTCTTCCTTCCTGAACCATTCTTCTGTTTAGACATGCAGTTGTTCCATGGAACTTGGGTCTGATCAGAGCTCCTTCTCTTAGACTTACCCCAAAAAGTGGTTAAACACTTTGGACTGACAATTTTGCTTTTTAATAATTTGTTCAATTTGTACAATTTATTTTTAATTGTTTACTTTCTGTAAAACTGTATTACTACTATTAACCTTGCATCTAACCCTTCTTCTAAGATTCAAGCTGGTTAGCCATTTTAAGCAGAGCAGTGGATAATAATTGGTTCTTGAAAGAAAACTTTCCCTAGTGAATGTATCACGCTGTAAAGTAACTAGGAGAGATTTATTGATTCTGGCTAGAAATTTAAAACATAACCTTGAACGCTTTGTGATCCTCCTACTGATATCTCCAAATTACTTCTGGTGCCAAGAGTTGTATTTGATTCACTTTTTTCTTTTTCTGTAAAAATATATTTAACTAAGTTGCTTACTAAGATATATCACTGAAATTTCCAGAGCTGAAAAAGTAATTTATTCACAATATTTGCTATCAAATTCTGCCCTACAGATACATCTTTCTACTTACCTCCTGTTTCAGTATGGCAGAATAGATTTTGACCGACACCTGTATAAACAGTGACCTTAATGTATGGCTGTTCTGTGGATGAAATCACATTAAATATATGTGAACCTGTAAACTCTTCTTATGTGGGTAAAGATGAATAATAATCTGTGCTTGATGAATAATGATCTGATGATGATGAATAATAATCTGCAGCCAATAATCAGCAGTCTGTGTCCATAATCTTTATAATAATGTGGTGTTTAATCCTAATTACATGTATATTTTAGCAACTTTATATTTCTGTATTACATGTTATTTAAAGTTTTTGTGCCATTGCAGCTGTCTAATCACTCACTGCTGTAGCAGTATTAGTTTTTAATTGTAGTACTGTAAGAAGAAATGTGTCATACACCTCTTCTCATCACTATGGTTTTAATCCAATAAACTCAATGTGTGCAAGTACACACATGGCAAGCTGAAAAACTATTTCAAGTACATATTTTTTTAAATTTCTATTTTATTGAAAATATCTAGCAAAGGAAAAAATAGCTTCACATGATTTTTTTCTTCTAATAGGAAGATGATAATGCATGTTAACCACTTGCAGGTAACTATTAGCAGCAGTGGTTGCTTTTGTTTAAAGAAATTTTGAAATACGGAATTTGAAATTTGAGGCTGAGCCAATGACATAAACGGCTGTGGTTTATAATCATATGCATGAAATCAATAAGCATACTATCAAATGTTCTGCAACTTAACTGCTAAGTGGAAGAAATACCTATTGAATATTTCACTCTTTTGTGTGCTTAACAGTAAAACCTTTCTTGAGACATAGGCATAAACCACGTATGTGTCTGTCAAAGGGATTCCCCAGATTCCATACTCATGCCTGTATGTAATTTAGTAACTGAATAACTTTATCTTATCTTCTTGTTTCAATTTCAGATTAATTTGGTGCTCCTGTAAAGTGAAGTTCTTATAGGCTAGTGTGTAGCCAGTGCTGTGTTAAAATTCAGTATCTTCTTAGGGAAAGTTGATAGACCAGCAAGCTCCCATTAATACAGAACCCTTCCAAAGACAGATGACATATCCAACCTTAGGTCTGTAATCACATATGTAAATTAAAATGAGTTGACTGTATGTCAGAATGTTTCTGGAGCTCCGGGCTGCAAAGAAAATCCTAAGAATTAGTTGGAAATCATTCCTGAAACTAAACTAAATTATCAACTTATGTACAATTTATTTTGGATCAAATCTTTGCTGCTTGCATTTTCAGTTGAATTAATCTGACAAGTAGCAAAAAGTGTGTGGCTGCACTGTTGCAAACCTGAAAGGGAGATTTAAAAATTTCCCCCCCTCTCAACAAAAACTGATTGTACTGATAGATTTGCTTTTCATGGAAAGGAGATAATCACTGTGGCCTGATTTTTACTTATCGGTAGTTCAGGTCTGTGCTGTGGCATCTACTGACTGCTGGCTAGGAGTATCTGCAAAAAGAAAAACGCTGAGGAGATATATTAATCGGTAATTAAGAAATAAGTATGCGCAGATCAAAGAAGACACTAAAAGCAAAAGTAGTAGCTTAATAATATTTCTTGATACTGAAGGAAGAGAAGGACAGATACCAGGTGGTATGCAACCGTAGGTAATCTTGTGGTGCCAGAAACACGTGCTTGCTGATGTAACTACATCTTCACTAGCAAGGTTTTCCTGTTTAGATAGGCAGCAGCGTATTTTCCCTGCTAAATGGGTCTTGTGTTTAGCTGGCCTAAGATTAAAAAAAAAAAAAAAAAAAAA